>VYZS01064204.1:25232-52617 GCA_013400695.1 Neodrepanis coruscans
GGTTCATATAGATTCATCAGAGATGGAGAAATTTCTGAGCATCCTGATGCCACTTTAGGATAGGGATATATCTTGGGGATCAGATCCCTGGTTTCAAGGGCCCCACAAAGCCCATCAGTCAGTTAGAAACATAATTTTCATGGCAACCAGCTGCTTCTCCAAACACTTAGATCTGGGAATTTGGGAGAATAGTTAGGTAAATTCTTCCATAAATAACCCCCATGCTCACTACATCCTATGCTACTCAGTTATTCTACACAACGCATAGGTTTACTGCCTATGTTCAGAATAACATTTTACCCCATGTGCTATTAGATGAGCCGGGAGTTAAATTGATCTGTGTGGAACTATAAGAGCTCCCTGAGAGTACTGTCTCAAATAGAGGTCAGCAGAATTGCTACCTTGGACTTCCAGAGAGCAGACTTTGGCCTGTTTGGGAGACTGGTTGACAGGAGGACAAAGAAGTCTAGGAAGGATGGACGTTTTTCCAGAAGGAAATCTTAAAGGTGCAGAAGCAGGTTGTCCCCATGTGTTGAAAGATGGGGAAGGGAGACTGGTTGACAGGAGGACAAAGAAGTCTAGGAAGGATGGACGTTTTTCCAGAAGGAAATCTTAAAGGTGCAGAAGCAGGTTGTCCCCATGTGTTGAAAGATGGGGAAGAAGATCAACCTGGCTGAACAGAGAGCTTTGGCTGGGATTAAGGAAAATAGAGATATTGAATTTAGAAGAAGGGGCAAGCAACTCAGGAAAAGTACAAGGATGTTGTAAGATCATGCAGGGATAAAATTAGAAGGGCAAAAGCCCTCCTAGAACTAAATCTGCCTTCTTCCATAAAGGACAATAAAAACGTTCTATAAATAAATAATAAATAAATAAGTAAATAAATTAGAGTCTCCCTCCTTTATTGGATGTGTGGGAAAATACTGTGATAAATGATAAGGAAATAGTGGAGGTACTTAATGCCTTCTTTGCCTTAGTCTTTGACAGTAAGACCACTTGTTCTCTGGCTACCCAGCCCCCTGAGCTGGAAGACGGAGATGGGGAACAGAATTAAGCCTGTATAATTCAAGAGGAAGTATTTAGTGGCTTTGAATACTGTGGTCCATTTTGGGCCCCTCACTGCAAGATAGTGAGATACCTGAGCATGTCCAGACAAGGACAACAGAAGTAGTGAGTCATCTGGAGCACAAGTCTTATGAGGAGTGACTGAGGGAGCTGGGGTTGTTAAGCCTGGAGAAAAGGAGGCTCAGGGATGACCTTATCATTCTCTACAACTCCCTGGAAGGAGAGTGTAGCGAGGGAGGATCAGTTTCTTTTTCCACGTAACAAGCAGTAGGACAAGAGGAAATTGCTTCAAGCTGTTCTGGGGGGTTAGGTTGGATATTAGGAAAAATTTCTTCACTGAAAGGGTAGCCAAGCACAGGCTGCCCAGGGAAGTGGTTGAGATACCACCCTTGGGGGTATTTAAGAGACGTATAGATCTGGCACTTAGAGACACGGTTAGTGGTAGAGTTGGCAGTGCTGTGTTAATGGTTAGACTTGATGTTCTTACACGTCTTTTTCAATCCAAAGACTTCTATGATTCTATGATAAAAATCTTAAAATCACTTGTTCTATTTGGTCATTAAAACTTAACACAACAAGGTTTCAAACCACAGCCCATACACTGGCATATAGGGCACAGAGAGAGAGTACTTATATAGCTGTAATGCAAACTCATTTGGTTCTCCAAACGTGGATATTTCCTCCGTCTACTGTATTAGAAATATTGCATTTTCTCAAAAATCTTCTAATGGGTCTGTCCTTTAATTTTATAATTTAAGTAACTATATCCCTCTGTGAGAAATGCTTTGTGGGTGCGGTTTGACACAATTACTTAAAATTATATTTCATTTAAATTTTTTTATTTTATTAGTTTAGTTTAGTTTAGTTTAATTTAGTATTTTTTTCTTTTATTATTTTATTTCTTATTTAATTTTTTTTAAAACAGTTTTTCCTAAAGCAGTAGGATTAAGATATCTTTTAAGATACATACTTAAGATACCTTTGCCTGCAATGGACAAATATTATCTAGATTTTTAAGAGTTTTCAGAAAGACTTTGATCCATCTAAAGAATTAAAATTAATCCAATTGAGTAAACCACTTATGTGATAATGTTAGCTGCTTGTTCTTAGCACCCCTGTGGGATTACCATGGCTACCATAGGACCCTTATGTACATCAGGAAGCATGTAAAGTGTACTGTGATTGGAAAGGAAAACATAGGCATAGAAACAGTGTAGATGTTAGAAGTCAGTGTCTGGGCTACAGCTGAGGAAAATGAGATCAAAAATGAGGAAACTCTCAATAATAACATTTGTGTTTCCACAGACCTGGGTCCGCTCTTCATGGCTAGCTTTCTGGCTGTCAATAGTGGATGTTTATAACACTTTCTCCAAGGCTTTCTAGCCTACCACTAATTTTGTGCATGTATGGACATGTGTATATATAGAGAAACCTGCACCATGCACACCTTCATTATATACCTTATGTTATCACTGGTACTCCAGTGCATAGGACAGGAATACAAGCTTTACATTCTCCTGCACCTATATAAAGATACAAATAACACATAAAAGAAATCTATATACATCTCTCCAAATTCAAGACATTAAGAAAAACTGTACTAAAATCCACAAACACTCTTGATGTGTGTATTTTACATTCTAAAACTTGAGCTGATTCTTCAAATCCTGTCCCCTTGAGATATTCTTTTTCCTTTAAAACTCTTCAAGATCCATGTTTCTTCCCCTAGCTTCATGGGGATATTTTCATTTCTCCTGATCATTTTATATTTGTCGTTTGGGGTTATAGAAGAGAGAAGCAGGATGGATATAAGTCTCTTTATTGAATAATTTATGCACAAAAGCCAGATTTTCCAAAAGCCAGATTTTCCAAAAGTCTCTGCGGAAGTAAGAGGATAAGATTTTCAAGTGACTGGGTTTCATGGAAGTTCCACAGTTTGTCAGGTTTTGAAGAAAAAAAAAAGTGCAATGCATAATTTGCCTATCTTAGCTGTAATTTTGTGCTACTACAAGCACTGAAATTTATAGCTTGCTCTGAGAGCACTGAAAAAAGACAGGTTTGAGCAGGTATCACTGATACGACAGAATCATGTTTTAGAGAAAGTGCTTACTGGGGAAAAAAAAATTAAAAAAGCATCAGATATTTTCTTCTTGCGTCTGGAAATCAGAAGAGCTATGCTCTTCTAAAGAGTTGTGGTAGATCCTGGGAGAAGTGTGTCTGTAGTACCAAATACTCAATTTGGCCATATCAGTCTCGAAGAGAAAGCATTTCTGTGGCAAACAGTCAGATATGAGGTCCTTTATTACTCACCTTGCTCTACATCCATCACCATTCCGTGAAACACACATTGCTTTCTGCCAATATAGTTGCATTTTTGAGGGATGATTAGGGAGAAGACAGATGTTTTCAAACAGGCTTTCAAAATCCGCATCAGACATACAGGCTTGGTAGCAATGTCAGTACAGTAGTTCTGCACTGACAATAGGGATGAAAATCCTAGGAGAGGAAACCTTAAGGAACAATAATATTGATGCTGTTAAGTGATGACAGTTGACATTGGTGTTCATCACTAATTTTAGTTAGACAGGGATACAATATTTAGGAAGAGGGTTTGCAAGGTTCCCAATGCTTTAATGTTTATACTAAAATGCAGCCTCTGAAACACAGCTATGTGCTCCCAGCACCTAGAAAACTTAACAATCTCTGAGAGAGACCACTGTAGACCATGAGAAGTGCATTGGTAGTCAGCACAACCTAATATATCTGGCAAGTTTCTCAAGAACTCAAGAAGATGGATATACTCTTCAAGGCTTCTCCTGCAGGACTCCAAATTTGCAAACACTAATTTTGTTATTCTCCCCAAACTCACTCAACTTCCCTACCAGCATGATTCATCTATTCAGAAGTCCTTCCAAAAGCCTGCAGGGCTCTTTTGCACTCAAATAGCAGTATGGCATCTTCAAGACAGCCTGCTAAGCAATCTTCCAGGCAGAAGCCTTGTGAAGGTTGCTGATCCTAAAACCCTTAACAGGATCACTGTTTCTGCATGTGGTAGATATGTAGACACCACCCATTCTCTTGTTCTGAGTTGTGAGCTCTTGAACCATGTTGTTAAGGAACTTGGAACAAACAAAATGACAGGAAAAGTTGTCAGCTTGCTTCTCACATGCAGTTCTATGGCTTAGGCCTGGATCTAAAGCTACCATAGCAATCAAAGTGTTTTGAGAACTTCCAGAAAACTACAACATGTCCTCTTCATCCTTAGACAAAACTCAAAGATACATTTCTGATTGATTTTATCTCCAGCCCATCAGAGTATTTGAACTCAAAAACAGGCTTTTGAGTTAGAAGGCACCTGTTAGCAGAACAGTTAGAACTTCCTACTAGTGTACAAAAGTATCTGTTTTCCTGCCTTTTAAACGTGCTGACACTCAAATATGAAACTTTTTTTACTATGTAAGTTAAAACAGATATATGGAACTTCCTTCCATGATGAGTTCTTCAAGTTTTGTGATGATTTTCCCAAGCAGAACCACACAAACCTAAATTTCACAGTCAAAAAGAGGGCAGGCTGAACTTTATTACAATTACAATACCTTTGATGACTTCATAATAGTCACAGATAAAATCAGGTTAGGGAAAATGAGTTCACATCTTTTGAACTGTAAAGCACATAACAATTACTTAATAAACAATTAAAAATTGTTAATTATACCACTGGATGTAGGCCTTGCAGGGCCTTAAGAATATGCGTTGCTTGCACTTGTATATGCTCATTAATCACAGTCTGTTACTGTAATTTTAATGAATGTTTATCTTATTTTCTTTGTGTAATGCAATTACTTTTGGGTTTTTTTAGCTATCGTTAGGGATCTCTTTGTTTCCGGCATGCTGTCAGTCAGACCCCTGTAGATGTGAAAAACTCAATTCATTATCATTAGGTTTCTCTTTTTAATCCCACTTCTGGGTGAATCATTGAAAGAAAATCCAGGAACAGAAGTCCTTGCACAGCAGGGGGAATGAAATATGTTCTGAACACCTGAACAATTATGTGCAACAGTTCTCCAGAATGGTACTCTAATGTTTTTCCAAACTTGTACCACATTAACAATTAGATCATCTGTCATTTCTGCTTTAGTATTAAATTAATTGCAAATTGACTTTAAAACTGAAGAAAATAATTAAGCTGCTGGAGTGAATCTAAGCATTTTGTGTTTGTTTATGTTTTAATTGACACATTGAAACTGTCTAAATTATTTCCATGCTACAAATGCCAATACTAAAATCCCAGTTGATTACAACAGGTCTTCATAGTACAGACAGAAATCAACCCATCAGATCATCAGGTTTAGAGAACAAGGTATTTCTAAAACCTGCAGATATTTTCATGAGATATACATATAACGATGCACTAAGAGTAGAAGATCAGCAAACAAATAACAGCAAGTCACTTTCAGCAAGAAATCTAGCATGATGAGTCCTTAATCATAAAGGCAAGCATTTAAAGGAATAAATAAAATTACAAAGTTATTTTAGTAAATCAGAAACTAGAAGACCACCATAGGTCCCCTAAACTGTAAGAGTAAACACAAGACAATTGAGAACCATAAGAGTATGACCAAGTGTTATGGTTGGGTATTTATTTTACTCTCTATACAGAAATTTTTCCCCATTCGCTGATGGGGGCAAGGGTGGGAAAAAGGGGAGTTGCTTTGCCCTCTTTCCCATTTCTGCTCGGCCCTAGACCCATTCCTGCTGCTCCCTCCACTACTTCTGTTGCTTCTCCCTCCACCACAGCTGGGGGTGGGTGGAGTCGGCACCTGGCACTGACTGAGGTACAGGGCAGCAGCAGCACCCAGGACTAAAATGCACGTGTGCAGGGGATGACATGTTTTCCAGCGCAAGAGGAGCACAGGCTCTCTCTCACACGTGGCTCTAAGGGGAAGACAGCTTGAGTCTCAGTCTCCGAGTGTCTACAACTGCTCTGCTGCCATCTTCCTGGATTTCAGCCTGACCTCACTGGAGAATGACTTTATATATTGAGGTTTCATCTTCCCTCTTTTCCACCCAAATTGCTGGTGGGATTCTTTTCCTTTGCCCCCATCCTTTAGCTTGCCAAGGGAGTCCGAGACTGCTGCCACTATCTTCCTGTGGCCACAAGGACTTACTGATTCTTACTGGGAACAGTGTCTTCCTTCTTATTCAGTTTTGTTTGGAAATACTGACTTTATGTCCTGTGCTTCTCTTGCTTAAATATATATACATATAATTAAAGATTGGCTATCTCCTTTTCTGCATCTCATAGTCTTGTGTCCCCAAATTTAAATCATATAGTTGTCTCTAAACCTGGACACCGAGGATTCTTTGTTAGCAGAGAAAAAGGAAGAAAAGACAAGCACTACCAGGTTTGTAGGCTTAGAGGCTGAAATACTGGAAGGAGAACAGGCACTAATGGGATGCTAGACTAGATCTATTTCTCTGCCTTGATGAAACAGCCATGATAGTTCAGGTGCTGTCACTTGGCAGTGGCTTAAGGATCTCAGCATTGAGCACTATGTGTTGGAGTGCTTCTTCATACAGTGAAGATGGCGTTAAGTGAGGGCGTATCACCCACTGATGCAGGAAATGCCTGCTAAGCAAGCAAGGCAATAGCTGGTGGAAAAGCCAGACTGCCTTTTCTTCCTCAGGCTGATGAATGCTTTTCACATTTTCAACACGTTTTCTGCTTAAAATAAAGTCAGATTATATTAAAAGCTTTATGGGATAAAAATACTGGAATGTCAGAAATTCATTTTCTGGCAACACTGCAAGACAAAATAACTCAGCCTATCAAATCAGAGAGTCTTAAGTTGGACATCTTATTTTGTTCTTGGTTTTAAGCTTAGATATTTTTCTGGCTAACACTGGCCAAATTTCTAACTGCTAGCATACTACCTGATAAGGCTCAAGTTTCTTCAATGTCCTCCTCCACAGATGGAGAAACATGTAGGGTTTATTATTCTATCTTTTAGTCAACATCTTCTGATAAAGGGCATAGGTTTGGAAATAACATGATCCCATTGCCTGACAAAGATGATGAGTATTTACCCATTTGGACTGGAAGGTTGCAGAAACCTTATCCATCTCAGTTTGTTTGACTTCTGCTACCACTCAAGGACAACAAATCTGTTGATGGAATAATAAATCTAGATATCAGCTAACTAATCAGATGGCAAGTAAAACAGTCCTCTAAAAGCTTATACACACAACTCTGGTAACAAAATATTGGTAGCTTAGTGTTCAGTTTTGGGAACTGGGAGATAGCCAGCTTCAGATGTTCTGGTGAATTCAGCTGCTTGATGATCAGCATTTCATAAGTGTGTAGAGTTCACAAGTTCCTTGGGTTTTTCATCCACTGTATTTTTTTCCAGTTCTTTATTCAAGTCTGGTAATGCATCCACTTGACTAGGCAATTATTCTTCCTACTTGCAATACATTTTTTGTCTTTTAAAACACACTTGGCTCAACTTTCCTATCTCTATCCTATCTCAGGAAGCCTCAAATCAAAATGATAAAACTGATCATTTTTTTACTTCAGTCAGAGGTAGTTTATGCCAATACTTTTTCATGCCAGCTATAGTTATTTGGTATACAGCTGAGAGGATGAGACAAAGACAGATGGGTCCTTCAACATTTTCCACAGTACTATTGAAGAATTTGACATATTTGTTTGTAATACCAAGCCTTCAAATTATGTCCTCCTATGTCCTATATGGTAATGGAGACTCTTCAATGTGTCATGGGAGAGACCACACTGATGAAGCAAAAGTGACAGGGAATAATATAGGACTCCATCTACCTTTGCCAGTCTTGTTTTTGAATCCTCATCACTTGGTGTTTTGCCATACATCTAAGGAGACAGGGGTAAGATATCTGTACCTATGGATAGCAGACAAACAAAGGTACTTTTTACATGAACTCTGGAAAGCAACAAAGATAGTCTGGAGTCCTTGCTGGTAGATCAGAAGCAGTGATTGCATCATGAGGTGACAGGAGACACAAGACATTGGAGTTTTCCTACGTCCAGAAGAAGAGAAGAGGAAAAAGTTCCTAACCTGACAAACTGATTTACGAGCCAGGCTTTGGACTCATGTTTCTTGGTCCATCTGACCAACTTTCCTATCCTATGAAATATAACAGTGTCAGTGCTTACCAGTTAGTTTCTGTGCTTTTTGTTAACTCCATTTCTCTGTTGTCACACAGTCAAGGCCCTTTCCATCTCTCACGTCTCTGGTTCCACTTGCAAGTAGCACTTCCCGGTATGTGCTAGCCATGGGCACTTCATATGTTATTTGTGCTCTGCTTGACTTTTTCACCACTTCACTACTACCTTCTTCCCTGAGGAGTGAGAGTCATTTTTGTTTTCTCTGAAAGCAAGCAGAAAATCTGATTAACAATTTCTTGTCACCATCAAATAACTCATTTATTTAAGGGCCTATTTTTTAAAACAATGCATGGATTATGGTGGTTTTTTAATTCAGGCTTTCCATTTATTTCAGTTGCAGATTACAAACTCCTTTGTATTTCGCTGAGTAGAAAACTAATTCAGTGGGAGATTCCTCATCAGTGTGGGTTATGCATGACAGGCAAGTTAAAGATCGAAGAGCAGATAGGAGAAAAGCCAAATTTGTGCCCCTAGCTGGTTAAGAAATGAGCCTTTGTTAAATATACCTGTTTCATCAAGAAAGATAGGCAGGTGTTTTTACAAACTGTAACTACTACTGACTACAGGAAGTGTTTTAGGAAAGGGGATCTGCTAGAATCCATAAAAATAATTCCCCAAACATATCACACCCACTGATCCCAAGAATTCCATACTAAGACTAGAGTCAGGCCAGATGAGAAAGAAATTATAAACAGGCTAGTCAGGGAATTCTTCTGAGAGCATGACACTTTCACAATGTTATATGGGCCAAAGCAGAACAGAGTTGATTGTTTTGTCCCCAGTTATGTGAATCTGGGAAAAGAAGTTGTCACAACCACAGTAAGTAACAAAGTAACAGTAAGTAACAGTATAAAAAGATGTGGTTTCTTTCTCAGTTTTTCTGATAAAGGAAAAAAAAGGGAAAGAAAAACAAAGGAATCCAGATACAAATTTTCATTTCATAGTCTACCTGGTGGCAATGTTCTTCTCCTCTCAGGTTTATGGGTTCTAAAACATTACTTCGCTTTCCAACTTTTGAAAATAAGTTTATCTGTCTTTCTCTGTGAGAGTAAAAGTCTCTCCACTCAGAAACAATATGCAGTCCATTTCTTCCAAGTGTATCTCCCAAGGATATATACATAACGTAAAAAAAAGAAATCACCTATGCCCTACAAACCTGTAGCTTACTGCTAGTGGATGTTTCACATTTCAAAGGTCTATCTGCGTTCAAATGCAGACAGACAACTTCATGGGAAAGGAGGTTCATCGGGGGCTATTAAATGCTGCAGCTCAGCTTTCCTTTGGAAGTTAGAAATAGAAATGGGCAAGTTACTGCACACTATGTTCTCTTTCACTCTCTTCTTCAGTGCTTCTCCCAAATAATATTAGATGGAACACAGTGATGCTAATAGACAACTGAGCTGATCCAAATGAATGGATTCAATGCTAGAGTCTTAAAAAAACTGAGTTGCAGTAAGTATTATCTTGATGTTGTCAGTAGATTTAACACATTTTTCCTATTAGTGAAAGATTCTGAAATATAATGTCTCTTTTTCTCTCAGTTCTGAGAAATATATCCAGTATGATCTTTCTGTTTCTGATATTGCAAGACAAAATGATTTAACTCCCACTTGGAAAGAGTAGGAATTTTTCTGAGTGACTCTTCTGCTTTAGTTTCAGTGCAGCGCCCATGAAAAAATTAGGAAAAGAAAGCAAAATAATCTGTCATGTCTTTAGAACTAACGTCTTTATGACCTCACATAGACAGAGTTTCACTACTCTGAGTGTCCAAACTGCACACTTACATTCTTGAAGAATTTCTTGTTAATTCTCTTCAACTTTATCCTTAAATATTTTAATCATGGGGGATTCATAATGAGTTTTGTAAGTTGTCAAAAATCTTGATTACTGTAATACGTTACTCTGAGCCATGTTTTCAAAAATCAGTATATTTCAATGTGTTTATGAGAAGAGGAATTTAAAAAAGAGTTAAAAAAAGTTCGACATTCATGAACCTTTTCAAATGCTTGTGTCGTAGGGTTAAAAACTGAAAGTAAAAACGATCTCTGTCCAGCCGCGCGGGCCATGCAGCCAGGTGAGGTGGGGGGGAAACATCTTCCGTGCCCTCCAGCCTGACCTGGTCCAGGGTGAACCTCGGTGCAGCGCGGCAGCGAAAGCCCTGCAGTGAGGGCTGGTTTTTTTTTTTTTCCCCTGGCGACCGTGTGGGTTTTTCGGTGGCCCCTCTTTCCCCAGAGGCACGGTGCGCGCCAGGAGCTGCCGGGGCTGCGGGCGGCGGCACCGGGTGAGCCGGCGGCAGTGGTGACAGCGGCGGCCACAGAGCAGCGGCAATGGTGGTGCCCACGGAGCGGCAGCAACGGCTTGCCCCGCTGTACTGGCGCTGCCGCCCGGCTCTATGGGCAGCGGTACCGGAACGCGGCTACCCTGGCTGGATGCCGCCATGTTGTCGAGCGTGCGGCCCAACCGTGTGGCCAATGCGGAGCCAGCAGCAGGGCCGCTCCAACGGCCTGCACTGGTGCTGAGGCTGCACCGGCGGCGCGTGCCAGCGGCAGCAGCAGCGGCGGCGAGGGCCACGTGGGGGCCAAATGGCGGCTGCCATGAGCGGAAAATGCCCCCCCGGCGTGCGTGCCGTTTCTGGGCAGCTGTGGCATNTTGCCGGGTTCCAAGGACCGCATCTCTTCCTCCATCAGCACTAAATCCCTCCCTGGGCTATCAGGAAAGGGGAGAGAGGGGCGCGCGCGCGGTTTCTAATTTTTCTTGAGTATCTCTCAGTCAAAGCCGGGCAGAAGCTCGCGCTGCTAGGGGGGTCCTCAGACCGGCCACGTGCTTCTTCTAATTACCCCGGCGTCTCTCCAGGGGCCCAGAGAGAGACAAGCACTATCTCCAGAGCGTCCTCATCCCAAAACGGGCCCTGGGAAACTTAATTTGTTTGTCTGTTTGCACTTTATTTGTCGGGTTTTTGTGTGTGCGCAAAATAAACTGTGATATTTGTGTGTCTGTGACTTCTCTCGGAATCTCTTGTCCAAAATCACTAAATTTGTGGTAAAACCACCACAGCTTGTATCTTAGTCCATATGTTCTTTAGCTCTTCCAAACTTAATACACGAGATTTTCTGTGTGCTTTACAGAAACAGCCAGTCATGTGGTATTTGAAGTGAGCAGCTAGCCCAACAATGATAGCCAGATGTGGTGTAGTCTTGGCTGGGATTAGTGGGATTTCAGAACAGTTCTTGACCTTACTGAGATCAGGTCAGGGAAGGCCAGGTGAAAACAAAAGAGAAGCCCTGCATAAAGAGACTTGAAATGGTCTATTTGTAAAGGTAATTGCATGAAGCCAGGGTTAGGCAGTAACTGAGCAAAGTCAGGAATGACTTAATATACAACATGTGTGTATGATGAGAGGTACAAGTAGGGGTACAACAATGCACTATGATTGCTTGGAAGTACTGACAAAGTAGTGGAAAAGGAACTGCCTAAAGCAGTGTGTAAGTACCTTCACAAAGTCTTTGAGAAACATCCTCTTGCTAAAGATGTTGCACCACTGAGAGGAAGCAGGTGAATAAATTAAAAGTTTCACAGTGGGAAAAGATTGAAATCAAGATGCCTCAGTGTTCTGCTTAAAAATCAGCACTGCTTATTTATATTCTAATGATCTGGAAAAGGAGAGAAGCATGATACCACAAAGTTATTCCAGGTTTATCCTCACAATGACCTCTGAACTCGAATATTTGGAACAAGTTCATCTGGTAAAGTGATCAGGAACAATGAACTAGAAAATGAAAATCAGACTTAATGAATTAAATATAATATACATTATAGAGAACTACTCTTAAGTTATTGCATTCCTAATTGTATCAGGTCAAGAAAATATTCATTTTAGTTTGAGTGGCTCAAGAAGGTTATAGCATGGAGTTCAGCAATGTCTAAGTTACTGAACAAAGTGAATGCATGTAAATGACATCAGAAAATACTAAAAATTCAGGGTGTTTTGCTGTACTCTGAAAATCGTTTTCACCTGTAGCTGCATGCTCAACCTTACCAGGTATGAAAGTAAAGATGTAGCAGAATTAGAGGGTTAAAGAACTTTATACCTTTTTTTCAGATGTATTAGGCCTGAACATGAAGGGGGGAAAAAAAAAAAAAAGGCATTGTGAATTTCAAAGCCTTAATCTACAAGACAGGAATAATAGTATGAAATCTTCAGAAAAATCAGAAGGAAAATAGAAATGAAAACAGACACAGAATGAAAACTCCAGTAAAGGTGAAGCATTGACAAAAACACTGAGTGTGCAGGGACAGCATGAAATGCATTTGTCTGGCTTACAAGGAATAACATTGTTTTTTACCAAAAGTATCTTTTATTGAAAAATTATAGCTTCACTAAAAAAAAATCTCTAATCTGAACAAGTATGAAAGCAGTGAATACAGTTGAATATTGTAATGGATACAGAGCCATCTAAAGCTAGTTATTGGGGTGGGAAACAGCCTGTGCTACAGAAAAGAAGAGAAACTTAGCTGAATTAATCTCTAAAGAGACAAAAATTCATAAAATTAATTTTACTTAGAGTAATTTAGCACAGTAAAAAAACTGATCAAAACCAAGCAAGCAGCAGAAGGTTTGTGTTTTAAATTAAAGATGTGAAGATGGAAAGATACAATTGGAGAATTGTTAGAAAATGGAAGGTATAATCATGAAAAACAAAGAAAAATACTCTCAGAGCTGAAAGTGCTAATCTGACTATAAACCTTTGAATCATTTCTACAAATAAAACTAAAACCAAGAAACTACTTTGGAGAGCAGACGGGAACAAATGTTTCATGATCTGTTGTAGCTAGCTTCAGGGTAGAGAAGGAAATGGATAATATTAAAGACTTTGAAGCAGGAAATACAAACTGACTTCTTAAATGTAAATAAGAAACAAAACAGAACAAATATCCTCAGAAAAATAAGAAACACAGGAAACTAATCCAAAGTACAAGCTTAATCACTGAGACACAGTAGCAGAAGGTAAAATAAAAATTCACAAGACCCAAAAGACAGAAGATGCCAAAGAAAAAGAAAATAATGGGTTTGAGAAATTTTCTAGGTTCTCTGGCAAAAGCAGTACTATCTCACAGCTTCACCCAGCTCACTATTTGGGTAGGCAACAGTTAAACAACTTCTTTTTTAAAGGGAATGCAGTGATTTTCCACGTTTTGAAAATCGTAGAAGACTATACTATACTTATCAAAAACACAAAAAAAGAAACCTAAATTTTAATCATATTTTATAATGTAAGGAAACATCCTGATCTTTATTCAATGCACTTAATATTACAGCTGATAACTATAAATAAGTTATTAAAATACCGTGAGTTTCATAGTTTCAGAAGCAGAATTATGCCCTGAAATGCAAAAGAATGTGTCTCAGGTTGAGGACAAAATATGCTTTTAAAAACTAGAGATACCGGATGTATAAAAAAATAAGAATTTTTATTACCAAAATATAATAGGTATACCTGAGGTAGAAAAAATAAAAGGGAAAAAAATTTAATTAAAAATTAAATACTGGGGGGAACCAAGAGAAAACAAAACAATCACCCCCCAACCAAGAAAAAGAAAACAAAGAACACCATCCACACCAAAACAAGCAAAAACCAAAGAACCCTTTTTTCCTTTGTCCCCAAGTGTCATGGAGTGCAATGGTATTGGTGGAGCAGGGAGCGCCAGCGGTCTGAGGGAAGTGGTGGGGTTGCAGCCACTCTGCGTTGGTCTCTGGGGCGCCACAGGAGTGGAGGGGGTTGCTACTGAAGGTGGAGGTCCAGGAGTTCATCGAAGAACCACCAAGGTTGCGGCGAGAGGGCAGCAGACCAAAAGCAGGTCCACAGCAAAGGACTGGAGGAGCCAGCAGTCATGCAGTCAAAACAAAATGGCGGGTGTGGCAGGTCCGATTGGCAAAAAAGGCTGCTGCTCTCACCAGAGCTGGCAACAAAACAGAGGAAGAGGCTGAGGGTTCTGGCACTTATATAGAGCTCTGGGGACTTCACATAATTCTCACATTTCAGTGCCTGTGTATTCCCTCTCAGCTCACCCCAGGGTGCATGGCTGAGCCTCACTAGACCTTTCATTGGTTACTCTTGTGCACATCCTTCCTCCTGGTCCTGCCTTGCTCCTGCCTTTAAAAAATCTCCTGTGTCCAGACCATATGGCAAAAACATGGCACTGGCGGGGGGGGTGGAGGATGTCTCTGCTGCGTTGCTGCCCGGCCTTGCCACCACCGCTGCTGATGCAGGGCTGCCACCCTGGTCCTGCCACGACTGCTGCCCTCCATTCCGCCCAATGCCACCACCGGGGCTCATCCACCGTCGCCCATCCACCCAGTCCCACAGTTACTATGGCCATGCCAGCACACCCGAAATGTTGCACCCATGCAATGGCATGGGTGCTGTGGCCAGGCCTGCATGCCACTTGCCAGGGCCTGGGACAGCTGGTGGTGCCCAGCAGCAATTGCCACCAGCAGGTCCAGAGCAGCACCACGAGCCACTCAGATCTGCACCAGCTCCTGCCTCTGCTGTCCCCAGGACCCATGCCCACCCACATCGCCGAAACACCCCCTCCAGCAACATAAAGGGAAGGCTGCAGGACCACCTGCTTCCACTCCTTCCACCCTGCTCCAGGGTGGCTCCTGCCACCGCTTCACCGGCACTATGGGCAGCAGGTGGTAGCAACAGCAGGGTGGCCCAGATTAGCCCAGCACACAACCCAGAGGACCAGGCCTGCACCATGCTCGTGCCTGCAAACCAAAGCCAGAAGGTGGCTTCCCCCCGACGCAGCTGCAAAAGCATTCCTCCCCACCATCCACTCCCTGGACCCCCACAGAAAACGTTGGACACCTGGGGACAGGGAACGGGGTCACGCCTTCCAAGGTTTGGTCCCGGGCCCAGGTTCCCCCCGCTGCGCAAAGAGCTGTAAGAGTACCCCCTTCACCCCACCCCTTGGCCCCCGAGGAGAAAGAAAATAACAAGACCAAATAGAAAAACGGGGTGGGGTGGGGAGGAGGAAAAGGGGGCAGGAGGGAAGGAGGGAAAAGACCTTTTATTTGATCTGGTTTGATACAAAGAAAATTTTTGAAAACATATGCTAACCCATCACAGAATGATAACATGATATATGATGGATCAGCTAGCCAATACATAGCTTTGTTACTATCATTAAAGAACTCAAAGTCCCCAGAAGATGGTTCCATAAGTAAGAGAAAGAACTTTTCTGTTACAAAAAAAATCCACAGTGTTCTAAAAAAAATGCCAAGCACAGCCATATTGGTCATTAAGCCATATAAATGGCAAAGGAGTAGGTAATAAGTTGACTAGAACTATACATTTTCTTTTAAAAGACATATTCCTTGATGTAGAACATACTGTGATTACACCAAAGTCAGAAGCTATTTAGCAGGAAAACTAACAGTAGCTACTGTGCTTCTCCCCATGTAAGGCCATCCCCATCTTTTTTTGAGTTTTAAGATTCTTCATATATTTTGGGATGGAGATCAGAAAAATAACTCATTATTCATCTGTATATTCAAGAGCTGCACAAGCCAGATAAAAATGTAACAATATTTTTAGAAGAAACAATTCTTGTTTTTCCCTGCCATCCATACATAATCTGATATGTTCCTGTGGCAGGACTTTGTGTGGACTAAAATCTTGTAGGGGGATCTACCTACATGACCTCTGAAAAGGAGCTCTAAAAGTAAACAAAAAGGCTTGCAAAGCTTCTGTTAGTGACACTAATAACAATCTTTAAAATAATTGCAAGAAGCCTTCTTTGAGTGAACTCAAAGCAAGTAGGGAAGACAGAAAAGAAATAAAAATGGTTTTTACAATCAGCTGTATGTCTGTTCTTTTTGTCTCTTTCCTAGGCAAGCAATTGAGAGGTTTTCTGAGTTTCAGTAGGCTCTGCCTTTGTTCCCTCTGGACCCTACTACATTATTTTCATCCCTTAGAATCCTGTTTGTTTGATCCTTGCTCTTTCCCGTCTTTCTGCTGGATCTGCACACTTTCAGATTTATGGGTTTTTCTACCACAACCTAAGGTCTCCACACCTTTCTGCTCCAACATATTCATTTGCTCTCTAAGGAAAGAGGCAGTCTTTGTCTCTCCCTCCCAGTGTTGCACTTTACCCAGTCATCTAAAGAAGGGTAACAGAAATAGGTAATAAAATCTGTTCATCACAGAATGACCGTAAAACTTTTCTGTGGTTACTTCAACATTCATAGTCATGGTCACTGATCTAACTGTGTAATGTTCTGGATGGCATTCAGAGCTGAGAAATTAAAACCAAACAATATTTGTAGAGGCTTGATAGTCCTCTGCAGTGTTAATCTTAAGGGTTAAAGGGTTGTGCATATATTTTGTGAAATAAATAAGACATAGTGATGAAAACAGATAAGACAAAGTGATGAAAGTAGATAAGAAAAAGTGTTGAAAATCAAACAGAGAATTAGATCTGATGATGGGTTACCAAGTCAATGGTGGGAGTTAGACCAGAATAAAGTTTCTCACTTCTAGGAAAAAAAACCAAAAAACAAAACCAAAAAAACAAAACAAAGCAAGCAAAAAAAAGTAAGAGAGAACAGAAAATCTTACACAAACTTTTATTTCCAACTTGTGTAGGGAGTGCAAGTGAATGGAGTTTCTTCTTAAAGATACTGATGATACTTCTTGAAGATATACTGAAAGAGGCTGAAAGTTGTAGGAGGACATTGTTTTCTCAGTTGTGTGTTGGAAAGAAAATAAGTTCAATCTAAAAAAATTATTGTAAACAGACTTTAAAAAAATAAATCATTGTATCATTACAGTTGCTGCAAAGGAAGTAAGACAAAAAAAGAAGGGAATCCTTTCTATGCCTCTGCAGAAAAAAAAAAAACTTTCATGAATACTTCACAGATGATACACCATTTACACTCCACAGAACAATCTCTGTTGATGGTGCTGGGGAGAAGGGCTCCAGCTAGGGGTAAGTGCTTGAATTCTTACCTCTCATGGATGTCAGGGACAAGATTAGTAACTGTGATGGTGCTTCTTACCACAATCTTTATTTACATATGAACATACTACTTAAGGAAGTTCACTTTGAGCAGGGTGATAAACTGGTATCCTCATTACTAGCACCGTAGATTATGCCTTCCTCCACAGTATGAGAAAGTATCACCTAGAAAGGAGTATGTCCAGAAGTGTTGCATGCAAAAGAGGCAGATGTTGATAATGAAGAAGATATTCCATCATAGAAGACTACGAAAAGAAGGCAGAGAAGGAACAGCTTCACAGATATACGGATTCTCTTGTGCCAGGTAATAAATCTTTCTAAAATGGATATCTGGCCCTCATTTGAGTTACAGAAGAAATACAGAAACCACAATACATAACCTTCAATACACAAGAAAGTGCTTATGTAAAGGAGACAAGGAGTAAAGGAGAGTCTGACCCACAATTATTTTAATAAAACACTTACACATTATGATGTCTCACATACTCTTTTAGGCTGTCACTTTTGTACCAGACAAACACTGATTTAGCATAATTTCTTTTTGTTTTGAGGAATAAGTGTGGACAGTTAAAATAATTTCTTCCTCTGCATGCTCTACTTTCAATAATAATTAAAATACAAAGACCAGGTTTTGAGACTCTTTCAAGACACACTGTCTCTCTGCCACCCTGGAAATGTCAAGGGTGCAAAGGAGAAATTCTTAAAAGAACATCAGAAAAAATGCAGGCTCAGGACCATGTCAATAAGAATCTAAATTACATATATATTCAAATAACCACCATGTTTACTTGCAAATTCAAGAGAAAGATGGAACTTTTAAGTATTTATGCCATTTAGAAAAAAAAATTGCAAAAAAGTTGCAAAATACAGTCAGAGTTGTCATATTTTAAATATTTTTTTCATTCATTCAGATAAACAAAACCATTTTGGTTCAACTACAAGATTTCTATCTCTATTTGGACTTCTTTTAAGAATTAAAAATATCTCAAGTTGTTGAATTTGATTCTGCCTCCAATGAAAAGCTAACTCCCACCTCACAACTTGCCTTAAGATCAATGTACTCCTACAGATCCACAAGAATAGGTCACACAAAAAATAAATAAAAATGAAAGAGGTTCTTAAAGCCTTGTTCCGTGAGACACAGAATAGAAACAAAATAAAGATTTATTTATATATTTCCATCAATCAGCAACAATAACACACCAAAACATCCCCAATAACTATTGGTATTTCAAGAAAACATTAAAAAACTACTTATGAAAGGGAAAGCACACTCTACTCGTGACTTTGGGAGGTAGATAAGAAGTGTTTTCTCAAACTATTTCCAAGGTGGAGATTAAAGATGGGGAACAGAATTTTTCTAAGAGGGAAGAAAGGAGTAAGACTGATTTGAGTGGCCCTAGACCTCTCAAGAGTCAGAAAAGTGGGACAGGAATTGTGTCTCTCCCTTCTCTTTCTTCATCACTAGGTTGTTCTATGCAGGTTAAAAGTGTAGATGAAGAGGCTTTCACTAGTGTGAAAATCAAACAGCAAGGAAATACTTTCCATATAGTCAATTTTAAGTCACTTTCTATGGTAGTAGCTAATGTTTTGCTTTCAGTTCCTCAAAATATTTCTCTGTTGAGATTTTGCTCTTCTGATCTTTGCCTGACACCACGGTTGTTTCTGTGAGAGAGTGTATTAATGTTCTTACTGAAGTCAATATAGGAAAGTAATGCAAAACCCTAAAAACTTCTGTTGTAACAAAGACATGAAGTTTCTGACAAGTAAATTTTTTCTGCAAATCAGTCATTTCTATCTGCAAGTCGATATTTTTCTTTGCATTCCTTGAGCTATCTCAAATTTCTCATTCCATTTCTAATAAAGAAGTGATCAGAAAAGGATGTAATATTACAGATTAAGTCACCTGAAACAGATAGGCAACAGAGGTCTCTAAGCACACATTTCAGAACTGTGCTAAACTGTTCTCCTTTCCTTGTTGCATGTTTTCCAGATTTCTTCTTTTTGCTACTTATATATTTATAAAAACTTTGAATTATTTTTGATCAGATGAATTGTTTTACTTCTGTGCATTTTACATCATAAATATATTGAAGACTTAAAGGTTGTGCAAAATTATTTTACTTCATCTTCTCTCTGATTTTACCAGTAATATCTGAGTTTTTCCAGTTTGCTTTGCCATGTGTACCTTCAATGTGATTTTCAGCTCATTTGCATAGATAATTCAAGAAAACATTAGAAAAATTTGATCCTAACAGTAAATTACTGTCTGTAAAATTTGAAAAAAAAATAGCAGAAAATTCTTTATTTGAACTACTACTGCTTTCATATTTGAATAACTCATGTCTTGGGCATTGTGGATTAACAGTTCTTGTCTATAAGCATAATGAATCCTAACTTACAGGAACTTATTTTATAAAGCACCTCTAGTCTGGGAAGATTTGACAGGGTTTCATTAGTCATTACAGACAACAGTGCCTGCAGTGCAGATAGGGCACAAAATAGCTCACTTTGTGATGCTGAGGAGTTCAATTTGAACTGCTAATTTCCAGCATATCTAATGCATATTCTCCACATTCAGTGATTTTTTTCCCTTTTGATTTTCAATTTAGAAATTTTAGATTTTTTTCACAGTGTTTTGAGAAATTAGTTATAATTTTCATTACATTTCTAAAAGACCCTTAACCTGCTTTGTTCATTACTTAACAGCTTACCTAGTTCCAAGTTGTCCAGCATTTTAGCTTCTATATACAATGGATCTCTATGTCTAAGCATTTGAAAATATTTCTCCACTACGATCAAAAAGAGTATCAGAAATTATCAAAAGTCATTTATGAAAATTCTATATCTGAAAATAAGATCTTATTGTTATCCTTTATTCCTAACTCACGAACACAGATTTCAGTGGTTCCTGGCTGATCAGACAATAAATTCACTGTTGATAACATCTTTGTTAAGTATTGCAGGAATTTATGGTTTCACAGAGTTTTAGAAAATTTAACATTTTCCCTACAATGAAAATAAAAATACTTAGTATTTTAAAATTCAAAGATGCATATGCACATATATATGTTTAGTTTTATAAATATTACATTCAAGAATAATTAAATTGGTATTGGACTAAAGTTAAAAAGAGTCCTTGTGACTCAGAAGGAATTTGATTTAATAATTTTAAATGTGATTTTGTTTTGCATTTCTTTTTCAATTATTAATTTTTTCACAGGCTTTAACCAGGTTTGTAATTCTACCAAATACCATTGCAAATAACATTAATAAGTCAACTGTTCAACAGGTCCAGCTCTACAGAGCAGAAGAGTCAATTCCTAGCAAAGCAGTAAGATATTACCAACTGTCAACTGACCTTTTCCTCATTGTGTATGCTTGTATATGTGTATACCCCCACAGGTACAGGGGATGTAGGACAGCCCCTCTTCTGCATCTTTACAAAATGAGTTTCTTTTTAAAGTGAAACAGCATTATTGATCAAAGCAAAGGATAACACCATATGCAAAGAAGAAACAGCTGGCAGTTACCTTTCTGTCACTCATTTACACACTTGCACACAGACCCACACTTATTAAAAATGGGTCGGATCAGATTCCAGGTTCACCCTGCAAAATTAATGACAACCTTGCAATAAAGTAACAGCATGAATTTGAGCCTTGTAATACAACGTGATTACTAGCATTTTTATTAGCTGGGTTTGAGCAGCAGGAAAGGCCGGCTGCTATTTGACACACAAACAGGGATGTTACCAGGTGCGCTGCTCTAAAGTGTCACATCAAAGTCACAGCCCTGCTGGCTTGGTTTACACCTGAGCCAATTAGCCTGGGAGATCAGAAGAGGCTGAAAAAGAATAAGTCTTCTTATTTTTGTGCTGGAGAAAACCACTTGATCTCAAGTAAGACGATACATGGAGAACAATAGTAGATAAAGTATGGCAAAGGAGGAAGTGTGCACAAGGCAGGGGAATTGGTGAGAGGTTGTGATAAGAGGGCTATTATTGAATAAAAAGCAAAGTGAAAAGTAAAAGTGTCATATGCCTGTTCCTTTCTCAGTGTGTTTGTCAGTCTTTTGTTGGTAACAAAGGGGCTAAATGAAATGAAACAATCTCCAGTCTGTTTGCTGGCACATCAAGTATGCTGTAAGATCTGCTGGTTCTTGCTCCTCCTGAATTATTGAAAAAGCTAGGCTTCTGGAGAGAAGAGAAAAAAAAAAAAGTGTGGATGATCTTCAAAATCCACAGATTTTTTTTTTTTTTTTGGCAGGGGGCAGTAGGGGGGAATGGATTTTGCTTTTTTTGAGTGTTCTCTTCTGGCTTTCTCAGATCTTGTTTAGACTATTGTAATAACAGGCCTCTACAAAAGATGTAAGAACTTCAACTGCAGTGTTTAACTGGAGTACTCCCATTCCAATTTAAGTGTCTGAACCTGAACCTTCAGATACTTTGAAATTACTTTAACATGACAAACTCTGTCCTCAGTCTCTTACTGCAGGAAAGCAGGTTTTCAGCTATGAAACAGCCTGCTTTTAAACATGCAAACAGTTTAAGAAAACAGAAAATAAAACTATTCCAAGGTTGCAAAATCAAAAAAGTATGATTTTTTTTTAACCAGTTATTTGGCGTGACATTCTCATTATATAAACATGAAAAGCAAATGCTGCTGTATATTAAGGCAGACATAATAAGATTCAGAATTTAAATAAAAACTAACCTGGTTAAAATTGAAAAGCTGAAATACTTGAAACGGTGTTTGCAAATGCTGTATTTTAGTATTCATCAAGCTATATGATAATTTTTCTCAAATCACTCAGAACTCAGATGAAAAAACAAAGCAGATATTACCAGAACTCTTTATGTGAAGAACTAAAGAACAGTAAATTAAATTAAATTTGCTCTCTGTAGAGTATGAATTGCAGGTGAATATCTTCACTTTCTCAAGAGATATCTCCCAGAGAAGATCATCACATTTATTCCCAAAATGCCTTCTTTCCAGCATAGGTAAACCTTTACTTTCTCAGACCTTGTGGGTGTGGGCTCCTCCACTACAGGTATACATGCATGGAAATATAGGTACCACAGAGATTTCATGACCCACAGAAAAATACAAATGAGGGGAATTTATATTGTTTATAGGAGCAAAACTGTTCCCTTAACTTTGACACAGGCAATTGTTGCCACCCACCTCAAGAGACTTGGAACCTTCCCTGGAAGGGTTCTAGTTCTTTCAAGATGTGGTCGTTTGGGGACTGAAAAGGAAGACAAAAAGAAAAAAATAACTCCTTTCCTCTCCTCAGATTAGTGAGGAGTGGGGACAGTCCGGCAGGGCACCAGAGATATCTCTTTTCTTTGGTTTCTCATCAGCCTTCTGGGGGCATGGGGGGATACCTAGGAAGGAAGGTGGAGACACCCGAGGCCATGCAGGGACCTCTGGGAGTGGACTGGGATTATAAGAGAACTGGGGAATTAGCCCTCATGCTCTTTTGTCTCTGTGGCAGGGACAGAGAGCTCCCTCTCAGCACTGCTTGCCCAGAAAACCAGCACGGCTTCTGCTGCCCTCACCTCTCCCTACAGATTCCTGAGGTCAGCACTGTTTCCAGCTGAGAAGACCCCTTAGAAAAACCTCTTCACAGATGCTGCAGTCCCTGGAACACTGCATCTCCTCCACCAAAGCTCTGGTTCATGTGCCTCTCCCTCTAAGCCACCCCTGTGTTCCTGAGGGGCCCCCATCCTCCCTCTCAGTGCTTGAACCAGGCACTGCTAGCCCATTCCCACTGCGCGGGCTTTTGTTCCTGGTCTTGGCATCCTCCATTTTCTCTTCCCTGGTCACACGTGGCTCCTTCCCCTCTGGACCCGTCCCAACTGACACACAGCACCCCCTGTGGGCGGGAACAGGGTAATTGCATCCCCTGTGCCCCTAAGGGCTCCCAAGGTGTGATTGCAGCTCCTGCACCACAGCACATTGCGACTGCTGGGGGCATAAGAGACAACTGTGTTTTCCAAGGACATTGATTATTGTTGTTTGGGGTTTTTTTCCCCCTTTGGTTCACCACCTTAGTAACAGATTCTTATCAGTACATTCATGTCCACATCCTTATATCCATCCATACTCACATTCCCCCATATGTTCAATAAATTGTTGCCTTTTCTATACATCTCTCGTCCGTTGATAACACCTAATATTGTCCTAAACCAGGACACAGGATTATTTCCCTCCTTTAGGATCTCTGTCAGAAGCATGAATATGTTTTCCATTGATATATAATGCAAGGCCAAATCTAAGGCATATTCTCTGGAGGCTCAAAATGCCAACCTCATACCAAATGCATCGTGTAAGAAATGTGAGTTCATTCACATCATTAATTTTAGACATTGGTATCAGTTTAATAAAGAGCTTAATCAATTTGTCTAGTATAAATAACTGATGATATACAGATGTTAAATCATCTGTCTTCTTTTTTTACTGCTTGCATTCTGTAAAATGACTTATACATCTGCAAATTCTTGAATAGAAGTCTTTGAAAATAATCATTATGATCTCAGCTCAAAGGAGCTGAAATTACAATCAAAAATTACGAGAATAAATTTTTCTTCACAAGTTCTTCAGGTGTATTTATTGTTTTTCAATTTAAATTTTGGAAATATTTGTGCATTTCACTTTTATTCCAACAAAATCTTACTATATCGTATAAGAACATGCTTTTTTGTGATCCCCCCAGTATGCCTTCATTCATTGCTTGCAGTCATCCAAATATGACAGAGGAGTAGATTAGTTGGAAAGAATAACTCCTACAAGCCTTGGCAAAATAGACATTGTTAGACATTTATTATTGTCTCCACTGAAGAAAAGGCTCATGTGGAGAGAATCCACACAGAAGGGAATCCAGTAAAAACTCCCACTATGGGAAAACTTCAATCACATTTTCATCCTGAGACTGCACCTTCTTAAATGCCAACTTCATCAATCTTTGGCATGAATGCATAAAAAAATGAGCATCCGTATTTTTATGCACAGAGAACTACTTCCACACTTTTTTTTTCTCTCCAGTCTGCTACTAAATTTCTCTTTGTTCTTTTAGCTTTTTCATTGTGTATGAAAGAAAAGGGTGAGAAGACATGGGAGCCATGGGGAAAAACAAATTATGAGACAAAAGAGCATGTCCTCCAAATACACTTTAGAATCTGAACTGCAAAAATTTCACTGGTAAATGTAGAAATTTTCAACCATTTGAAGTTTGTGATTCTTTTATTCATTATCCAAAAATATCCAGGCAATTCCAATAAAATTTTTCTCATTTGTTTCAATATTGTCCTGGTAACACTACATTTATATAGCATTTAACTCTTGTTACTGCAAGAAGTCTGCTGCATGCTACTGAAACAGTCAGTGTAAAGACTTTTTCCAGAGTTATTACCAGTATATGTTAAAACTGAGTCTTTGTTGATTACTGAAATTTATGAAGATTTAAATCAGTTCACTTTATTTTTGTCAACATCTGCTGTAGGATATTTTTAAAATTAAAGACAAAATATAGTATATTCTTTGTTATTGCTCAAACATATAGTCTAAATGAAAAGCGAATGTACAGAGCAAGATCATGTTGACTGGAGTCAGAACTCTCCCAATAAATCAATTAATGCTCCTCTACTCCTCTTAATGCTTTTAAATTAGATTAACAGAATGCTGACCCTCCTTTAATAAAGCCTAGTTTCTCCATGTGGTGTGCATCTAGATACTAGTATCAAAGAAACAAGCCTGATAAAGGGAGGATAAAACTTACCAGTAGGCCCTGGTTCCCTGCTATTAGGATTATTGCTCAGGCTGTAGAGTTGTTAAAATATGTTAAATATGCAGATTTTTTTTCTTTTACAGGCTGTGTATGGAAAGAACTCACTGCCAGAAACTTCTGTGTATCCTCTGGCGGTTACATTTTAGAGAACTGAGTTGGAACTAAATAACAAACAGTATGTTTTCAATGAGAAGTAGTAGGAAAAAAACACTATATGAAGCTAGTTCTCTATTGTAAACTATTTCTAAACTGTCATGTTTTAAAAGACACTAAGAAACCTCAGAAGTTGAAATAGCATAACAAAGACCCAACAAACAGCTGGAAATAAGCAGCTGCATCGTATGTGACTACAATGTTTATAGTATATACAACACGAAGTATAATGGATTTGATTACCGAAAACAATGTGTTGAGATTTGGAAAAAAAAAGACAATATAGAAGTAAAGTGCCAAGTCCGAGAACTCAAGAATTGCAGTATTGCTACCATTATTTCATCATCTCCACAACCATGTAAATAAAATAATAATTTTTTTATCTGCTTTGTTATTGCATATTCCAAAAGCTTTACCCTAGAAACGTTCTTTCAGCACAAATTGGGCCTTCTTTCACTGCACTGAACTTGTAATCATGTCATAAAGGAGTCTCTGCCACTCTCTTGCTATGGAGTTTTTTATGGAGTTTCTCTAGTATTGACTTCTTTAGGATGATCAGAAGATTCAGGTGAAAAATCAATCTTCCTCTCACCTATCTGCAAGGGGGACTAGGAAGAATTGAAAAATTTTAGCCACAAGCTTCTCACATTTTCAAAAATATGGTAAAAGCACTATTTGTGACTTAGAGTGAAGGATTATTATAAGCTATGCAGTCCAGGCTTATGATGTTTGCAGAAAGATTCATTTTATTCAATGTTATTTTCCCAGCTGGAAATCTAGTTTACATGGATAAATGAGCCTTTCAAGTGTAAAATCAAGACATGACAAACATGTATAGGTGAAGCCATGAAGCCATACATATTCAGCTTATATCAGGTTGATGTAGCTTTTACACACTGACGTTGAAAAGACAGTCCAAAATGGTGTCTTTAAACAGATATTTCCACCCACTTTCAAACACCTTTAAAAATAGGTAAGCTATTTGTCATACTAAAGATGCTGATGAAAAGGACCATAAAGAAATAAAGCTCCTCAGAATTCCACTAATGGGTCTCAGATAGTTCCCTGCTATTAACACTAGTACTGGCTGTCTGCTGAGCTAAAGATATAGGACCATTAACCACATAAACTCCCAGGCTGGATTAATCTCACCAAAGTTTGAATGTTTAGTGAAAGGGACACAGTTAGGAATCTCATCAGCCATATTTCCCCTATAGTCAATAGATAGACGTGCTCATCCTTCAGAAAATTAATCACATTTTAAGTGGGCTCAAATAGTGCTGGAAGAATCAGTCCGGTCCCTTCTCCAAGGACCCTGGACTCTGATCATGACTGAAGACAGGACTCTTCCTTGTTCTGACACCTCAGGAATACATCAGGCTGCAGTCTTTCTGGTGCAGCACACTGCTGTCTTTTTCTTTGTTCAATTCAACATGAGTTTTCCCTTTCTCTGAAACTTCACGGTTCCTTCCATACTCCATGATCTGTTCTTCATAAAGCTGCCTTTTATTGATGTTTTAGTCCAGCCTTTTCTCCACTTTGGTAACATTTTCAGACACATGCAGGTCCCTTCAAATCAGCATTGACTGTTTCCTACTGGGAGCTGCTGTCAGCTCCCCAGGGAGCACCTTGTTTGAACCTTCTGCACTGTTCTTCAGAGGCTTCAGGCTATCTCCATTGACTAGGTGCAAGGAATTCCAGGGAAGTTTTAATTGCCGAGTATGACATGCTGGGCGGTTGTATTCATTACTTGGCCCCCTTCTTCTCTGTGCTTCAGTTAGAGGAACAAATTATCCATTTCTGAATTCATGACCACAAAATTAAGACTGTTGCCTTATACTGCCTGTGGCATATCTGTATTGGCACATTGACTAGAAGTCTATTAGCTCCTTGTACCATTGACTATGATCTGCTAAGTTGATTTGACAATGATGGTCGATGCTCTTTACAAAAAGAGTACAATGAGAGAATTATTCAAGTGGAATATGTCAGACAGCATCTCAATAAGCATCCTGAATTTCTTTCTTAAGCAAACTATGAAAGATGCTATGATGAAATGTTAGTAGCTGGATGCATTTTTAATAGCCATAAATAAATGTATTTACATCAGGCTCTGAAATCAGCAACAGAAGGATTTGTTGGGGGTTTTTT
>VYZS01064213.1:2189-35326 GCA_013400695.1 Neodrepanis coruscans
GAAAAAAAGAGGTTACAAAAAGGATCAAATTCTAAAAAAAAAAAAATTAAATAAAATTAAGCCATGCTGGAAAAAGAAATAGAAACTGTGATTTAGTGTTACGTTAAGCAATAGGCATAGACTGACCTCTTAAGACATGACTAGCCAGTCTTGGGAGTTTCTGTAGTTAGTAAACCCAGTTACGTTTACAAATATACAACTGCAAATGGAACAGCTTTCTCTACCTATAACTTTTAGGCTTACTACCACCTAGTTACTGAGACGTGTTCATCAGAAGACAACAGCTGGTCATAAAATGCAAGATATCAACAACGTTTTGAAACACAAAGCTCATTTTCTTCTCAGGCAAAATAAAATCCTCAGCATGGGAGTGTTCACATTACAGTGCTAATAGTGCACATGTGCTAAATTATTTAAAAAATAATATAAAAGGAATGACATATCTGCTAGTTCACTGACAAAGCAGTCAGTTTAACATTTGCAGAGTATCTATCTGACCACACAACTTCAGCTTATTGAAATTGATGTTTAACATATATCTCTTCATGAAAAATAACTGCTGCAAATACTTAGAATAAACTCTTTCTGGACTGCACTTAGTTATATCTGAGCTTGCATTTTACTTAATGCAAGCATTTTACTTGACTTTTTGTCATTTTTTTTTTCCATCAGGTTCTATAATATTCAAATTGCAGTTTAAAACCTTCAGCACACCTAGTGATTTTTTCCATCCTAGCAATTTCCCCTAATGTTATGTTCGGTGCCATATAACATTAGGAATTATATTTAAAATTATGGTTAAAAATAAGGTGCAGTACTCTGTTAAGCACTGTTAACAAATTTTCTTCTGTTTTATTGATCTATATATATCAGGACTTCAGACAGTGCATCAAACCCAAAACATTAATAAAAATATTTGCAAGAACTCCCTTTTTGTTTAGTGGGAGCCACAAAACATGACAAAACCCATTTTGTTGCTCATTGCAGCTGTGTATCTGCGTTTGAAAAGCACACTTAAATTAAAGATACAAAGAAATGCCTGAGGTTTCATTGCATTGCAAATGTAAAGAAAGACTGATTTTCTTCAAAGGAGGTTGATAATAACCTACAAACAGCAGGTATTTTCTGCTACCAGCATGTAGCTGGCATGTCATGGCTAGTACATCTTTAATCATAATAATGAGTTCTGTGGTAATCATGATAAAATATGTTTTAACTGACAATGTTTTTACCTGCCATTGCTACCCTCTACTGTGAATTAGCCAACTTCTTTTCTTTTTGAGCTTCTCTAGCCTTAGAGGCGCATCTCATTGAGGCAGCTGAACCACTGACTGCATTGCTACTTTAAAAGGTTTGCATGTTGTCAGCACTTAACTCTTAAATATCAGTTTAAGTACAACGAAATTCAGCTACCTACTTGGAACAAGGAACACACAAATAACTGGGACAAAAAATATGGGAAATTGCAATTTCTTTTCCTGTAACAGACAAGCAGTTATATAACTCCAAGCAATTTTTTTTTTTTTTGGTGCCATGGTTAATTCATAGAGACATAGAATAGTTTGGGTTAGAAGGGACCTTAGAGATCATTTACACATCCCTGCAGTGGACAGAGACACTTTCCACTAAACTAGGTTGCTCAAAGCCCAATGCAGCCTGGCCTTGAACACTTCCAAGCAACCTCAACTTTTACAGGCAACCTGTTACAGTGCTTCACCATCGAATAGCAAAGAATTTTTTCCCTATCTAATTTAAACTTAACCTCTCTCAGTTCAGAGCCATCATCCCTTGTCCTGTCACCACATACTCTAGTAAAAAGTTCCTTTCCATCTTTCTTGTAGTCCCCTTTAGCACTGGAAAGCCACAATGAGTTTACCCTAGAAATTCTCATTTAAGTTCCCATTTTTTTAATCTACATTTTCTCTAAAATGTTTCCCATGTCAAACTAACATATTCTCTTGTCTGTTGGAAAAAACAAAATCAGTTCTGTAACAGGACTTGACTATTGTCAATTGTCTTTGACCATTAACATAGCAAAAGGGTCATTACCATCCCCTCCAGCAAGCATCCCAACCCTCTTGACCCATCTATTGAGAGTACTCAACTTTTGCAACTGTAAATAGGAATACAGTAGTTTACTATGCAGTGACACCAGCTTCCACTCTACTCCAGAAAACCTGATTCTTCTTGAAATGTCCCATCCTTGGAAGCATTCAAGCCCAGGTGGGATGGGGTCTTGGGCAATCTGATTCAGTGAGTGAAAAACGTGCCCATGGTAGGGTGTTGGAGCCACATGATCTTTAAGGTCCCTTCCAACCCAGACCATTCTATGATTCCATGAAATGCATCCTTCTTCATTTCCTTTAAAACAAAAATTAACGCATTAAAGAAACCTTTTGCCCTTTTTGATTAAAGAAAAAAATTATTAACATAACTAGAAAAATATCACTGAAATTCCACCAAAAAAACCGGAAGTGAATGTAGAAAGGAATAATTAAAGGTTTTTTTAGAGCTCAACAAAAACTGCCCAGTGAAACATCCCTAACTGTATAACATCCAGCATTAAAAGCTTAAAATCAAAACCAAACTTGATATCTAATAAGTCTAATAAACTTCCCCCAGGCCAAACAAACAAACAAACAAACAGGCAGCTATGAATAAATGCAACCTCTTCCACTAGGTTTGTAGGGGATTACTTGGACGGGAAATAAGTAGAGCTCTCCTGTGCAAGTCCAAAATGGCTTTGAGTGCTGGGGATGAACCCAGCATGGGCACTGAGCCTCATGCAGCACAAGTGTCTGCTCCACGGCCCATTTCAAAAGTCTGTGGACAGACCTCAGGTACTGGGTTTTGCTGGGACAGAGTTAATTTTCTGGGAAAGAAAATTAAGAAAAGTTTTAAACCACAAGAGCTCATCACAGAAGAGCCCATGACATGTGGTTTCATTTCTGCTTCTGCCACTGCAGAAGTGCCACCAAGATTGTTCCTACTACTACATCAAAAAAATTTATCTAATAGAGCTGCACCTCGGCTACAGCGTTTCTCAGGACATGGGCTACCACCCTAAATCCTTTCAAAGATCAGAACTGACTTCAGCAGTAATGGTGAAGGATGAGGTGAGGGCAGATTATCAGAGGTAATGGCTTGAGCTCAGTCCCCTACTCCAATGTCAGCCCTTTATGTGAGCTTTTATGAGCCTCAAGGTACTGCAAAATGTTAATAAACCTTTCTACTGCACAGCGGCATTATGACTAGAGCTAGGGATAACATTGTTGAGTTGTTGAGATTCAGTGGCAGTACAGCTTTATTCAATACTTCAGGTATTTTGTACCACGCAAGCAATATAACTGAACCCTATCAGCTAAGTATCTCTGCAGGAAAAAAGACTAAAATATGAAGAAATAAGCGTTCTAAATGAGTGCCAATTTCAAAAGCATTTTTCTCTTGCCGTTTATTAAGGTCTGCACAAACCTGCTGAAAGGATGTTTCTCTGTTGGAACCTTTAACTCTGACTTCTTAACTGTACCATAGATCATAATATTGTCATTCTTCACTGTCACCACTGCGTCAGCAGCTGTTTTTGGTCTCACAAAAAAAGGATTTGACCTTTGGGATGGACAGGAAACTGAAGGAGCAACTTTCTGAAAAAAATAGCCTCCTGTTTACATTTGCCTTGTTTAGCGAACAATTATCTTGGGAGACATAAGTAATAAGCATGTAAGTTTACATAAGCAGAAGTGTCATTTTGATAGCACTAAATATGAGTGCATGTCAAGCTGTTGCTGAGTAACTGTTCTAACCCTAAAATGCTGATATGTATTTTACCAATAAACCCCACAAAAATGCACATTACAAGACCAAGAGCACAGTCCGTCAGAATCCAAGCCTCATCTATCACAATGAGGCTCATTTCTAACCACAGAGAAAACAGCAGCTGACATTATTTTGCGGGGCACAATTTTTAGTGGTATTTGTTTTCAATGATATCTTTAATGCTGGTAAATCTAGGCCATACATTCTATGTTCTACATCCAAGACTTACAGCATCCTTATAAATCCTAAATGTAGGACATCCTTATAGATGTCCTAAATATTTTCAAATACATTTATTCTACTATATTCAGCAGTAAGTTTTCTTGAAAAAGCAACTCAGTCCTTCTTTAAAATCTTATATTCTGCTAAATCACAATGCTATTGAAACATATTGCAGATATGGACACCCATTGTCTAGATAATCTGACTTACTTCTAATGAAGCATCACCTCATTTTCTGAGGACGGAAAATATGCAAAAATCAAATGAAGTATAATCGTTTTTTCCAGCTTCATATTTTAAGCTGTCTTCATAGTGATACTTACTTTAAATATTTCAAAGGAACATCACTGTTAAGATACAGTGTACAATATCCAATCAGAAAAACAATCTCAAGAGCACCCCTGAGAGTGCATTTTAATAGTACAACAGAATATAATTTTATTTGCTTGAAAGAAAACACTACTGTTTAGAGTCCTTCTATTCTCAGTTTCATATGAGACTTCGAGAAAAACTACATACATTATAGAATAGATTTACTGCTATACACATGCATACCTCTAACATTTGCATGTATTTAACATTCAGCAGGTTTTGTAGACCACCTCTATGCTGCTACTCAGTTCACTACAGGATAGTAATGACACTGACAACACACTCATCCCCTGAGTGTACTCAGGCAACTTCTCTTAGTTACAGTAAAAGTCCCTTGAAATACCACCCTGGCTTAAGGGAAAATTTAGCTCTTTATTTACTTAAATTTCTAACAAACAACTGGAACAAAGAGAATAATGACAAATTAACCATGACTGTCACCACACCTCCTGAGGCAGTGCATTCTCCTCTATTTCATATCTAACATTACCAAATGTAAATAGAAGAAAACACCCAAATCATGACTGGACTATTTTGTGATACTGAAATGCAGGAAGAATAATTTTTGCCTTGCCATCTAAGGTGGGGAGAATATATCATCAATGTTTTCCCACACACACTCAGGGTGCTACAAAGCAACATCATATGTAGTGTTCAGAAGTACCAAAATGAGAAAAGAGCAGTACCTATATGCTTTCAAACAGCAATTGATGACTCAAATTACAAAAAGTTCTGTCTGAAGAAAGACGTGCAAGTCATCTGCCCACAACTCAGGTTCATGGTCAGCTTTTTTACTTTTTTTATGATCCATTTCCAGCATGTAATGCTATGGCTTAAAAACTGCAGGGGAAGACAGAGAAAAAATAACTCTTTCCTGTGCCCACATTTGGCTGGGAGGAGTAGCCTGGTTACCAAGGTTACCTCTGCCTGGGTTTTTTTCCCATCAGCCCCGGAGACCCACAAGGAATGCTGGGAAGGGGCTAGGNGTACACCCATTTATTCCCCGATATTTCTACCTTTTAATAAATTGCTGCCTTCCCTATCTGTCTCTTGTCCATTGATAAACCTAATATTGTCCTAATCCAGGACACAGCAAAAGATGGATTATGAAACATGACTCTTACATTTAAAAGTCCAGTGGGACAGCCATGATAATACTACCTATCTTACTCCTTAACAGAAACCATTGTGTTTTGGTTTCCTCTGCTTGGGCTTCTTTTTGCAGTATAGATATTGGGAATATTTCTACTGAACACTGGCAAGCCTTTTTCATTGAGGAAAATTAAAAGTCTCCACAGAGTTAACCGATGTAGGCGTCTTTACTTATAGAACTTGACTTCAACTTTCCATCTGCCTCAAGTTCATCACCAATTGGTGTGCTGAGACAGCAAAAGACTATGGATTAACCATCCGTCTCAAGAAATCTGAGATAATGTGCCATCCTACACTTGGGAGAGGATAAAGATCCAGCACGACAATCAATGCAGATGTACTCTCATAATGGATTTCACTTAACTGGGATGAGTTTTGTTTAAGCACTAGCCTCAGTTATCAGTAAATCGTTATTTAAATGTAAAAAGTTGTACCTTGCCTTCAGCTAGGTTCAAGTACCCCACTGAACCTGACACCAGCACAATGTGAGATCAGACAATCCATCCCTGTGCCACTTCTACTCAAGACTCAAGCCAACCTCCTCTTTCCCTCTTCCTTTTGCTCCCCAATAGCCCTCAACACCATCTTAGAGCATCAATTTCACCCTGAGCCCAGGTCTCCTTCCCTCTCTTCATCCCAGCATGGTTACTATTGTCACTCTAGTCATGCCCACTGCCTTCCTCAACACCTTTGTCTCCCTCTGCTCTGGCCCACTGTTCTCGCCAAACTTCTCAGCATGTCACCTCGGACTTTCTCCTTCTGCCAAGAAGCCGTGTCCGTGCATCTGCTTCTCCAAGTTTCACTGACTCTTAATTCTCTTCCCTAAGCTTACTTCTGTCCTCTCGCTATGTAACTGACTCCCTTTCATCACAAAACAGATAGAAACCAAACAAAAACACAAACAAAGCAAACAAACAAACAAAACCCCAACAAACAAAGCAATAAATAACCCTGACCCTGTCAAGGTACATGATACTATTCCATGTTTAACTGGTCTGAGCAACTTCTCCCAGTGCATGCCTTGTCTATTGACACCACAAACCCTCTGAGCAAAAGAACTACTTGCTAAGGGGTATTTGCACATTGCCTAGTACAGAAATGTCCTTCAGTAACAGCACAATTTCTTTAGTCCAAAGAGCAAGTACCAGGACACTACTATTTTTCATGCAGCTCATCGAAGGGAAACCTACATCCTCTTTTTTTGTTGGTTGTCTTTTAGGGTTTTTTTAATATGCTTTCTAAACAACAAGTTGTAACAGGCACAACAGTCACAACTGAGCATGTAAGGATGTATTACATCCACACAATGGCTAGATGTAAGGAGTATTATTTAGAGTATTGACAAACTAGTTAAGTACAAGCATCTTGTACCATTCCCAACATCATTCCAAGAGAGGTGAAGTGGAAAGCCATCTTGTGCTTTCAGCCCCAGGTAACAGACATCTAAAACATTTGACTGCCAATCCCAGGTTTTTCTGATCATATGAAAATATGAGCCCAACTCATTCCAGATGGGTGAATACACAGGATCCCGAGTTTATATACGCAAGGATACCAACGTGCTTCTGGTACAGACTCACTCTGCACACCCAGCACAGTGCAGAGTAGACCCTTAAAGTAACTTTGTCACTTCTGTCCCTCCTGCAACCTAATTTTAACTCATGCATATTGTTCTGCAGAGTAGCTTGTTCCAAATGACAACTGCTAGACAAAAACAGGTCTCTTGTACTGCTTTCCAGCAAGGTTTAATTTGTATTCATCTCCTCTGTCCAGATGAAATGACACTGTAAGGCAGCCTCCTGTTTGACAAGCAGTGAAGTCACCTGGGACAGGAATTCATCCTCTTACATAAGAAAAGGCCTGTATTACTCACAGAGTAAATAATAAGAAAATAATAATTAGAAAACCCACATCCATGATAGCAGAATTGTGTGAGAGTGGTGGCCATTTGTCCCCCATAGAAAATACAATAAAGTGAATGTTTATAAAAAAAAAAAGAAAGAAAACCTTGAAAGGCAAAGGGAGACAGACAGATGAAGGAAAGAAAACATCCTGGCCACTATGACACCAGCCTCAACATCTGCAGTTGGTGAGCAACAAAATTTATTAAGGCAAAGTGAATCGTCAGGGTGAAAAAAAGTTCGAAACATACTTGAACCTAAAGAAAACAGGATGCTTCTCGAGCAAGGAAAGCAGTCTATACTTCAGAGAAGAAAAACAAGTATATTCATTTGTCTTACTTGCCAAGTGCCATAAATCGAGCCCCTCCAACTTTAACTAGCAGTTAAAAATATTTGCATTTTAAATAGTTTTATCTCTACTTAATTATTTGTCACATATACCCCTTTGTTTTCTCCCTTATGAACCTGAAGCAAGCACTAATCTGTTTCTTTTTGCTTAATAGAACATAAAGAGAAATAGACACTCACAAGGTAGGTATTTCCCCATCCTCTTGAGGTTATCATTCAGACACATAAAAAAGAATTCTCTGCTATGACTGAACCCTTGGCATAAAAGGCTTTAGAAGTTGCATTGTCACATCTTTATAAAATATATGTACTATAACTATCTAGTTAGCAAAAAAATCATGGTAACAGACATGCTACATGTGCTTGAGGACTGGCTGATGACAGATTCTGACCAAGACAGAGCCAAATGCTGGCTGGGGAGAAGAATCTCTCCAGCACCACCACTCTGCAGCTATTTCGTACACGACTACAGCATTCAAGTGGGACATCTCTTCTCCAGAGTGTCTAAGAAGCACCACCAACAACTTTTTTCCATGTGATGATCTCTACAATGCTCTCTTTCCAACACAAATTCCACTGTTCCTTATCAGCCAGACTGCTGCAGCACACCTGCACGGAGACAGCAGCCCAAGAGCAGATGGCTGCTACTTAGAGAGTAGGTGGCTTGTGTGAAATGCCAGCGGCATTGATGATCAAGCTCTACTGGCTGCCAGCAAATTTCCAAACATAATGTCACGCTATTGGTCTACCTCGCGTGGTCCTGAACATCTGCAGTACTATTTTTCTCTATTTCCTTCCCTTCTCTTCTCCTTCACTCTCTTCACTCCTCCTTTGCAATCAATCAGTAGTGCCAACTTGGAAACCCCTTGCTGTGAATCAGACGGAGCTGCTGGCATGATGTGCTCCCATCCAGAGTCTCAACTTTGTGATTCCTTGGATGCTTTGGCAACTAAACTCTCCATTTGTGAGTACTCAAAGCATGCTGCAAGGCCAGTCTCGCTTTCTACCCTGAAGACTCAGAATGTTTCAAGCTCATCATATTGCCATGAAATATTTGTCATGGTGAGATGAGCAGTTCTTTCTATTCAACTGCTCTGTGTATTATGTATTAATTACAGGAAGGGCATCCAGAACATACCTTAGGTCTCCTTAATGGCTTTTAGAAATTTAGACACATGAAAACAAACACTGGGTTTTGTTCTGTATATAACCCTTACCAGCTGTCACTGAGCTTTATATAAACTGGGCCATTTGATCAACTTCCTTAATGAGAGTGGCCTTGTAGTGTAAATCATCTGAGGAGGTAGGACAAAAAGCAACTTTTACTTAGTCCTATCCTGTAGTGTCATCCCTTTGAAAAAGAATCAACAGAGCAATTAACTATTTTACACACACACTCCCATCTGAAGAATCAGCATGATCTAGTACCAGACAGGTAACTGTACAAGTCTGGTAATTAACAGATGTGCAACATATTTTTGGAGAAACAATCCAAAGACATTTGGATTGGGGGGGTGGGACAGGGAAGACCACCAAAATACTTTGCTCTTCATTCTGAAGATTTGCTATGTGCCAGCCAGACCACACGTTAAAGCAGCATTTTGTTAATAAAAACATAATCTTAACTCTGGAAAATCACAAGATTGGATATGGAAAGCATCAGTTGTGGACACTGACAGCAAACTATAAATTGAAAGCAAAACACTTGCTATGCCAGGAAACAAGCTATCTGTATGAGATCCCCAAGGAATGAAAAGCAGACACTTTTTCAGTAATATCAAAGCAATATGTACCACATCCTGATCCAACTCTAAAACCAAATGCAAGGTGCCTCACTCTGAAAACACACCCAAGTTTCATTTTCCAGTCATAAAGATTACCACCTGTATCACTTCAGGAACATGGTCTTTCTATTAGTGGATGGCAAGAGGTGGGGGCCATGAACAATCTGCATTGACTGGAGTAGTATTGCTTTTTGAGCAAGTAGGAACATAGCTCTACCTTCAGCCACTTCAGGTTGGATAACTTGGCAGCTTGATGGAAGCATACTGAAAGAAATATATGGGTATATAAAACAACAACACCAGCAAATGAGGGGGCAGTGCTGACTTTGAACGAAGTGTGACGGAGCTTCATTTCCTTACCTGTGTGTAGGAGGAGGAGAAAAAAAAACAAATTGAAAACAAAACTCAATTCCTTCCATATGCCTTCCAGTCCTAAAATGTCAGGTGAAAAAGAAATGCTGAAAAGGAAGTAAAATCAGCTTCTAGAAAATTCAGGTATGTTTTTTTATTATTATTGAATGTGGAAAACTGGAAACCCTGGAAGATATTTTTCTCTCTTGTCTTCTGTCCTACTAGTGGAAGATATCCCTGACCATGGTAAAGAGTTTGTAATTACATGGTCTTCAAGGTTCCCTCCAACCCAAACCATTCTATGATTCTACTTGATGAAGAAACAGGTGTTTTTAATGTTACATTTTACTTGAACTTATTTAAAACACAGATCTACAATCCCCAAATTAGAAGAAACCATTTTATATAGCAGTAGCATCATATGACTCCTTCCATTACTAATGCCAACTACAACACGGAGGGCTAAAACAGCCAAGCAGCGAAAAAAACAACTTCTTTTTCCAGCCTACCGATGGCTTTTATGCCTTTTCCCATAGCACAGAGACTTGAACAGACAAGATTCATTCTCAAAGTCCTTCTCAGCCATGCTACAGATGAAAAAAGATTTCCCAGTCAGTTATTTAATCCATGGCCCGCCTATAATTACTCGTGCACAGGAAGAAAAACTTCTCATTTCAGGCTTCCGAAAGTAGATTAATGAAAGCGCCTTTGTTTATGGGGAAAGAGGGAGCAGGGTAGCTTGCTTAAAACAATACATTTTTGTCATATGTAGGTAGAAAAAAAATGATCCATCAAGGATCTATTAAAAATAGATGAAAACTGGCTCCAGATACAAGATTACTTGGTGAAAATGTCAGAATAATGGACACAGAATTTTTTTCGATCAACTCTGACCAACAGGGAAGATTAGTTTATGCAAACTCCACAGAACAAGGCTTTATTTCAGAAAGTAATCCTTCAATTTAGCCAAGATTTTGTTTGCTCAGAGATACAATGGAACAGAGAAAAAAATGTGTGGCATACAGAAAGACAAAAGCCTGTGTACTGCACTTAAAAACAATTAAAGAAGCCTTTCACACTAGACTAAAGCTTTTAACTATTGGAATAGGCAGAGCCAAATCTCGTATTTTGTGCATACAGTTTAAACTGCCAAACAAGGTTTATGTACCGATTAGTGGAGATTATGAAGAGTAGTACAGCCATTTTTTTAAAAATACAATATTATTACAAAGAACCCCCAGAGGTTCATATGAAGATGATCTCTATTTCATAGACAGTAAAATCACTGAGGCATATCATCACAGCAATGACTTACTACTTCTGCAGGAGCCTAGGGAGTCGAGCTCAGGGCTGTTAATGCAGGGAATAGCCCTCCCTGAAACTGAATGTGCCAGTTTACAGCTCATATCAGTTTTTTACTGGACTTTGACTGAGGTCTTAACACACCAGCATTGTTTGTCAGCTTCATCTAAGGAATTAGGACAAATTAAAAACAGCTAAAATATTTAATTTGAGAAATTTCTATTTTATGTCACTCTACTAACACCACTAGTGGCTGTAAATCTTCAGGCTTTCAGGAAAAGCTACTTTCACAATCCCACCACGTGCACAGGATAATGTTACATAATGGATCAGGACATTCTGAGGTTCAGTTGGGATGTCGCAGGTCTTGCTTCAGTGTATGTCCATCATTTTGATCAGCATAAGGCTATTTATCTTACGACAAATACAAATTCTTAAACTACTTAAACTGCTCTAAAAGTGTTTTTTTGGATAATCTTCTTTTAACATGATTAATAGTAACCAGTCGCACAAGAGCACTATAATATAACTGGATTTTACCAATATATTCAAAGTGACACAGCCTGCTTAGGAGAAGAAAAAAACATATTTTTAAGTAGCAGCCCTTCTCAACAGTACCAATAGGGAAAAAAAAAGGTGTTTATAGTGGACATCAATAGCAATACCAGCATTACCTATTACTTTGCCAAATACTCTTATACTTGGATGATATCTGAATCATGTCCCACTTTACCTAAACCAGGTATGTGTACTCTGAATATGCTTTGTACAATACTCTGTCTAATATAAAGGCACAGGTACACGCAGTATAGATGACCTCATGCTGTGCATGCAGTATACTCATCATTGCCATGTTTTCTCCTACTCCTCCATGCACTCTGGGAATACTCCTTGGAATATCCAGCTCTCCCTCTTCTCACATCATTTTACTACCTCCCACAAACCTCCCAGGGAAATCTGCAACAAAAGCAATACCAAACTGTGTTTTATGAAAGTATACACTGAAGGCAGGCGCCTTTCATTATTTTATAACTCCTTTTGGGTCCAAACTCCAGAGGATCGCACATTACCCTGCTCACACACACACACATACAGGATATCTCAGCAACATGTAAGCAGGATCAGAAACCTGGCCTTTTCACAGAAGATGTGGGTAATGCATTCACAGTTGGCACGACAGCTTAACTACACCAACTGGGGTTTAAATATGTCCAAAGCATACCTGTGTCTCTATGCTCTATCTCAAAGATGAAGAAGTTTAACAGGGAAGACTCACATGACTTATGCAGCTGATGACACACTGCACACCAAAGCACATTATCAAGGCAAGCATCCTCTTTGGTCAGGAGACTGTGCAGCTTAGAAATTAAAACAGTTCTACTATCTTTCCTTGCTGGCAAAGCAAAACAATAAAGAAGGAAAAGATTCGTTTGGAAGGGGTACACCATGCTAACAGGAGGAGTCTAGACCTCAGGGCCAACCCACAGGAGACCAGTGATTGATTAGGCAAATTTCTCTGGACTACTGACTGATGAGAAAGGCTCCTTGAGCGTAACAGTCCTGGGGAAAAAAGCAGCCCTGAGCAAAGGGACAACAGGCAGAAGCGAGACATGCAACAAGCCAACAACAAAGATAAAACTGAAAAACTGTTTGCCACTTACTACTTGTTTTGTTTTTTTTTTAGGGCTAGCTGAAGAAGAAAGTGGCCCAAGACAACCACACTGTCTTGGAAGACATCTCTTCGAAGCCTAGGTAGTGAGTCATAATACAATTTTCAGTAACTCCTTATATCTTTGGTGCATCTAAGGGAAGTCTAACAGGAAAATGCTCTTTTTTTGGTCCTCTCTTCTTCTCTGAAACAGCAGTAACATGTTTATCTTAGCACTTCCGCACCCTGAAGATAAGGGCTGCTCCCACACTATGAAGAGCTGCAAGGCTGGGGGAGAGAAATTAAGAAAGAGAGAGCCAGGATGAAGCACTCATGCTTTGGGATCGCTATTAGCAGTGCGGGCCGCGCTTGCTGCCATTTCGAGATCTACGCCCTCTCCAAGAAGCACCCCATTCCTTTGTAGACCCAAGCCTCACAAATACCAGCATCAGCACTAGTGGCACTCGCCACCCTTACTTCCTGAGCTGCTGGGAAAGTGGGTAGATGGGATTATTGCAGGGTTTTCTGTTCCCAGCAGCCTAACTTGTTTCCTATGCCTGCTTTTGAAATACTGCCCAAAGACAATCAGGAGTCATCATCAGGCCACATCCAGATGTTTGATTCATATTTCCAAGGACAAACCTCAGCAAGAAACTTTGGAAATATGTTGTTTACTCCCCTTTGCAGATCCAGGCTCATGTTTTGAAGGGTGATCAGGGTCCTTGATACACAGAATCATAGAATCCTTTAAGTTGGAAAAGACTTCTAAGATCATTGAGTCCAACCATTAACCTAGGACTGCCAAGTCCAGCACTAAACCATGTCCCTAAGTATCACATCTACATATCTTTCAAGTACCTCCATGGATGGTAATTCAACCACTACCCTGGGCAGCCAGTTCCAATGTTTGACAATCGCTCTGGTGAAGAAATTTTTCCAAATATTCTATTTAAACCTCCCCTGGCACAACTTGAGTCCATTTCTCCTTGTCCCATTGCTTGTTACGTGGGAAAAGAGACCAACTCCCACCTGTCTACAATCTCTTTTCAGATAGTAGTAGAGAGAAATAAGGTCTCCTCTAAGCCTCCTTTTCTCCAGGCTAAACAACCTTAGACTGCTCTTAGGCTGCTTGCACTTTACCAGGTAAAGCATTCTTCAAGGTCACTTGTACTCTTGACCCTTCACATGAACAGGTGCCTCAAGGTATTCTCAAAACTTGTTGCTGTATAACCACCGTCATAAGAAGGACCCTGAAGAATACAAGCATCATTAGTATTACTCTAATGCAGAAGACTTTACATCACTTTCAAAGAGAAAAATTCGTTTGTGTCTATTACGGTCATGACAGGAAAATATCGTGCTGAAATTGCCAAGAAATAAAGCACACGACAAAATCATGCTGAAGATAAGCAGGTGTTTAAGCCCAGCCCTGTCCCAGAAGGAACAAGCAGGATCCCCGGAGAGCTGCTGTTGCCTTCCTTCTCCTGGTTGACAGGATCACTGACCCACAGCTATTGACAACCAGAAAGCTGGACCTCCTCTCAAGATGCAGAAATAATTTTATAGCAAGATTTTCACTAACATTTTAGAAAAGCAATTCCCAAACCCAAAAACGTCTCCCTTTGAAGCACACCTCTAGACCCAGACTTTTTCTATAATAATGAGTTCAAAAGGAATTAAAGCTCTAGTGACAAAACACTGGAGCACATTAGACAGTGGAAAATAAAGAAAAATAGACATCACAGAAAATAAACTGCTGGACTCTGTGTTGTCTTGAACTGTAAAACAATGAAAAGAAATGCTGACAAACTTGAAGGGAAAAGTGCATCAGGCAGGTAACTGTACTATTCATAGAAAAACTCCATTTATAGAGATGCTAGGACAAAAAAGACTTTAAGTACCTAAACCAAACAGTCCTTTATTGGTCTCATGAAAAGCGTGCTCACATTAATGTCAGCCTCCAAACAAACTGGCAAAGACTTTGTGTCAAGCCCTATTTAAGACTCTACCATAGAAGGAACAAGGAAAGAGGCTGCTTTTCAACTTCAGCTGAAGTCAGCTGAAGTTTCACCCCAGTCACAGCAACACCAAGCTATATTCAGACAACAGATCAATGTTAACTAAAAAAAGTTAATTGAAAAATCAAAATATGCAAATATATAGCCCAAAAGACTTACAGGATAAATACTTGGGCAATTCAACACACGAATAACAAACTTCCATACAAATGTGTGAAGAACAGAAGAAGCTTCCGTTTTGAATCTGCAGTTCTTCATATGTGTTTAAGAAAACAAGGCAATTTGTATCTTGTGTTACAACTGCTTAGCTTCTTATCCTGTGAAATTTCCGAAATCTTTCTTACTGTCAAGTCACTAACCTATGAAAAAATCAGAAGAAAGTAGAAGCAAATATTCAACTACAATTCAGAGTTTAGAAATTAGAAATAGGTAATAGTGCTTTTAAAAGTGAATTATACTGATATATTTAGCTATTTCATAAAGGTCTCTTCAGTAGTTTGTCTTCTAGTGCTCCTCTTCCTAGATACTGGAACAAACTTCTTTTCCTTTCTATTCTGATTTCCAATGATGAAATCTGCTTCTCACATCAACGTTAGCATTTCTGTGCAAAAATTTTCCTGACTGACAAACCTGCTATGGGTAAAATAGTGATGAGACAATTCCAGATTTCCCTCTGAGCAAAACGGTTTGGAGACAACATTCCCATTAAACAATGATGAATTGTAGTGAAATGTTGTGTATGAATACTGGGATGGATATGAAATGAGATCAGCTTTGTTAAAGTCATCTCAATAAACAGAAGATGAATCAATAAACACCAGGCAATTATTACTGAGCCCTTCAAAGCCATCTCACTGCAAATGTACTGCAGACATGAGAAGGATACCCACATCTGCTACAGCTGCAAACAGGCAATGCCAATATTGACTGTAGAGAAGAATGCTTTAGCAATCACTTAGACTTGGAAAGGGAAACCAGTGGTGGTCACAAAAATTATTAGGATAATGAAGGCACAGCCACAACTGTGTCACAGTGGACAGCCATCCAGGCAGCAGAAAGGGCATGAATTTTGATTCCTCCAAAAAGTGAACTTGAGGACAATTTACTACAGAATTTAGGGCTGTGGCTCAAGTCTATGCACAGCTCAAAGACAGAGGGACTGACCCCTGGAGAGCATACAGGTCATTAAAAAGGACATAAACCACCACCACCATCTTTCTTGAAATTTTGACATGGAGGGAGTCATCTATGCTGCTCTCACCCTAAAAGAGTCCCCTGCTCTACTCTCCAACTTTTTGGTATGGTTAAAATGGCTTGCCTTCACACACAAAGACCCCTCTTGTCATTTAAGACACTGAACACCTTAACTCTGCAAAGAAAAGTTTCTTAGGCAATTATGATCCCCGTAAAACTCCACCATGGAGCAGTTCAGTGTCATGCCATAACACGTGAGGCATGCACCGATAAGCTCATTCTGCTGAAATTACTGCTGTAATATGACTATCAGGCAGAAACAGAGGGCAATAAAAATACCTAAGTAATATGTGGCTGCTAACAAGGGCTGTGGAAAAACAGATGAAAATCAATACTGCGAACTAGAGGCTTGAAAAACAAACCAGCTTTCCACCTGCCAGCAGCAGCAGCATACTCGCAAGTCACCAAGATCTCACTAAGGCTGAAGATTTGTTCCTTGTGGAGCGATGACCCATCATCCCATAGTTCACCGAGGAACCAAGTAGCTGGGTCATGCGATGGGCAGATGCATGTGGGAGAGAAACCCCTCCGGCTGCCGGAGCTGCTCAGGCTCCTGGAGTCCCCTCTGTGACCAGTGAAGCACATCAGCTCCCCCACCCTGAGCTTCTGCAGCCCAGGGAGCAGAGATAAGCTGAAACCTGGGCTTATAGCCTCATTTGGATGGATACCTGACACAATGAAAAACTCAAGTCCTTCTTCTTTAAAAAAACCCCAAACTTAAAACATACAAGCACACCACCACATTCTTTGTCCTTTCAAATTAAAAGTCATATAACTTGTTTTCTTAAAGCCATGCTCTAATTTGATAGATGTGGAAACTGACTCCCACTGTCCTATGAAAAATGAAAAAGACAAAAAAGAAAAAGAAATTAATACTAATAATCCAGAGGATTAGGTCTCAGAGGGCAGTGCACAACCTTTTAATGAGCAAGGTATTTAAAGACTGATGACACAGTATATTTTTATTCTTCAGTAATTTAGTACAGAAGTTTACATTGATTGCTTAAAAGGCCATTCGATTTTATTTCCCATATTTAATTGTTCTTAGTGCCCAATAAATGGTTGACTGAAGAAAGTAAAAGATTATTTTACTCTTTTCGTATCATTAAAAATACTGTCAGCTCAACTCACTCATTCACACGCCCTCTCCATGCCCTTCATGTTTGCACAAAACTGAGCGGATTATCTGTTTTTCATTACCACCAAACCCGAAACCCCCACAGTGCTCAGGCTCTCTAACCTGAATTAAACCTCTCACAGGTGCATGAACAAAAGGGAGTTATTTTACCATTCCCAAGTAGAACTTTATTAATATGACAAAGAAAAACTATGGGCCTTGGAAAATAGAATTTCATTTTACCTTAAAATTTACATCTTCAATGAAAAAGGGCTGCCTGTTAAGTCTTATCATGGTTTGGATTTCTTTAGATTCTGCTCATTGACAAAGAGCTGCAGGTCCTTAGACCAGGAAAAGGTGCACTTAACACATGGCTCAGTTATATCCCTAAAGTTCAGCATGTGCTTAAATTAGCTCATCATCTGCTCAACTTTCTCCTTGTCAACAGAGAACAAATGTGAAAGACACAGGAAAGGTTCTCTCACTTATCAAGTATTTATTATATCTCATAACATAGTTAAAAATTATGCCACTTCATGAATATCACGACAACATCCTATGTACAAAGTTATTTTTGTGTCTTCCATGAATTAGCTAGTTCTCTGGACAACACACAGAATTCCTAGGTTGCTCTTTATGCAACATCCATGCATTATGGGTATTTGTTGAACCCACCTACATACTTGAATATTGCTAACTCACCAGAACCTGAAAAAAAAAAATCAAACCAGCAGCTTTTAGTTTCTCTCCTCAGCATTTCTATGATGTAAGAAATTGTTATCACCATTTTCCATCCATACAACTGAAGTACAAAGAAACATGGCTTGGATTTGCAAAAGATTTTGAGGAAGTTTAATGCCCAGATCACCTTATCTTAATTTCTAACATGTTACCCTTATTTTCAACAAACTCTGAAGGTGAAACTGTTAATGCCATTAAAATCAACAGGATATTTTACAGCGATTTCAACAGTGTCAGGATTTCATCTTCTACCGCCAGTAGGATTTTTATCTAAGTAAAATCTAGGACTTTCCCTTTATAGACATTCACAATATTTTATCACACCACTGAATTAAAGTTAACTTGATTCACTTCTTCATTTAAAGGGAATTTCATTCAATGGAAAATACAGATTCCTAGCAAAAAAAAAAAAGCACATAGCATACAAGAAGTTTCATCAAAATACATACATGCATACAAAAGGCAATTTCTAAAAGTAATTTTCATGAACAATTTAATAATGATGATTATCAATATTTAATAGAGAGGATTATCAAAGATCATCATTGTAGAAAGAATTATTGAAACAGAAATAAAAAAAGGAAATGACACAAAAATATCTTTTGAAAGATAACCATGTAGAGTTTTTGAAATGCAATCACATAGCTGAACTAGTACAATAATATTGGATCTGTAATCTACTTAAATATTTATTGATTGACACCCATGACAAAATAACTGTTGCCCTAATAGGATTCACATCCAACATTTTTTAGGTTTCCTATCCAATATTTTTTAGGTTTCCCAAATAATTCGCATGGTACATTTACATATAAATCAATTAATATTGACTGATTGATCAATATATGCACAGTATGAAAAACAGTTTTGGCGGCTTTATGCTCTCCGCAGAGCAGCTTCACCTACTGATGATTAATTTTAATTTACTTTAAAGGATTCTATTGCACTGAAACTTTAATTAAAAACGAAATGAGAAAGTCTATAAAGTCTGCATAGCATCAATTACCTAGACTTGATATCCTGCACTTCACCTACCCTTTGTACATATGGTTTCTGTTAAAATAATTGGAAAGCACTTCTGAACAATGTCAGCCACACATCCATTCTAAGAGTGAGAGGATATATTACCATTAAACATCACTAATATTAATAAAGAAACAATTAATTCTTCATTACCTATTTCTAAAATATACTATCAGACTCCTTCAGTTCAAACACAAATAAAACATTACACATGCCTGTCAGTGAAATGGGTAATCATGATCATTGTTGTAATTTATACTGCTTTCTCTTGTAAGTCTAATGCCTCATTTATTTATAAAGCTTTTTAAGCTGACATTATAAATAGTCTCTTTGAAATATTAAAAGAAAATAATTGAGCTCTTATTAAGCAAACTCATAGACCTCTTGTCAACTCTTTCCTTATAAAATGTTGATTTTAATTTGCATTACACTTTTTTTGGTGAGCATACAACACTTATGTTTATAATTATTATTATTTCATTAAAATAAATGAAATAACACTTTCAATTGATTCAGGTATGTATAGAAAAATATGTATTCAGCAGACTAATCTCAATTCCAAAGAATATTATACTAAGAAAATCCATTCAGAAAATTACTTGAAAACTGTTGGTGAGTTTACACTAGCAGTAAGTGTCAGCTCAGCAGACATATAGTATCTGATTTAAAGATCGACCTCATCAACACTGGTTTGAATCGGGGACAAGAACAGTTCAATGTTTTAATTATTAAAAAAGTATGGAATTGTCACAGTCCTCATCTGCTGCAGCCAGTCTCATGTTACAAGTCTCCACAGTGTCTCTGGCACACTGCCTGGACTATTTATTGCTATTTGTAAATTAGATGCTTGTGTAAGAATGTCAGTTTTAAATATCTTTGTTTAAATGACCCTGATAAGAGATGACCAGATATACCTTTTATGAGACCTCTAAATAATTGTATCACACAAAGCCAGCTTGTGAATTTAACAGGACAGCAAATAACAAACTACAAGGTAGCTCGTGAACTCAGGATTAAAAAGAATAAAGATATCAAAAACAATAAAAAGTGCATGCTATAAACCTGTAACAACAAAAACACAGAGAAAATCAACTACCATCCATAACAAGAACAATATCTGAGCTCTCCACATCTGAAGGTAACGGAGAGTCTAAGATGCCCCTATCAATCCTGCTAATACAGCTTCAGCAATTATTTTCCATAGTCTATATCAGTAAGTTAAAATACATTTCCAATGCCTAAAACAGCAGTCATTAGAGTTTGCCCTGCCTTGATCAGCATAACTAATGAGGCCATATAATAACCGAATGCAATCTCTAATGAAAAGCTGAACAAAGTCTCCTTGGCTACAATACTGCTTGTGATTTAGTATTCGGAACTTGTCCATCCTCCATCTTTTACTCTGTGGATACTATCACCACTCAGAAAATTACATTTCAATGAACCTGTCAGGAAATAAGTAATAAATTAATCAGGCAGCATAAACCAATTACACTCATTTTCTGTGTGTTTTCTTTCAGGACCCATGCACGAATGCAGTACTGGCTGCACTGGTTATTCCTGCTGACTGCTCAGAAAGGCTGCGGGCAGTGAGCAGGAACACTGTTGGAAAGAGGTGGAGCAGTATCTCTGCTCTGCTGAAACTATCAGAGGTACTGTTGATGCCAGAGAAGATCCAGCACCAAATCACTGCTATATTTTAATTTTCTTTTTTTAAAGTATATCCAAATCTGCATACAAAATTGAACCCCATTCAGGCACTCTGAAAAGTATCTCAAAATACCCAATATGAAAAATTCAAGCACCACAATAGGTTTTGAATGTAGCCCAATCTCTTTTCAGTTGTCAATAGTGACAAAAGAAGGTGCCTACAAGACTTAAGTAGTTGTTAGGAATATATAAGTGCCATATTTGGGAGTACCCAAGGCAATTTATGTCGCTATGGCTCAGGCTATGGCTCAACTGAGGAAACTGGAAAGCTTTCAGTGGCTTCCCAACTCTAGGAAGCACCCCCCCCTTCCCTTCAACTGCTAGAAAAATCTTTATTATTGATGATGTTGCTTCTAAACATGGGCATTGAGCAACAGTACCATGTGAAGTACCAGTCAAGAGCTCCCATACTAACAGTGACTGAATAAATGACAGTGAATGACTCTTTCTCCAGGCTGTGAAAATTTGAGAACAGTGCACTGGTTTAATGCCTCTGGTTTAAGCATTATGTCAATCTTCACAAGAGAGAGAAACAGAAAGACTTTAACAAATAAAGTTCAGACACTGAAGCACAAGGTACACTCTGTTATGGCACAGAATTCCATAGCAAATTAATCAGATGCAAAATCTCAAGAAATAAGGGCTTCTGGTCCTATAAAAATGAGACAAAGTAACACACAGAATGGTACAGAAACTCCTTGCTTAACAAGGGAGGTGAGTCCACTTGCTCAATGCTTTCAAAAGCATTCACTCATCATTTACTCTAAAAAAAATGTACTTCCAAATAAAACCTTTTCTACCAATTGCTTTTTTGATATGTAATTGTCGTGGGGTGAAAACAAAAGTAAAAAAAAGTCTTTTTTTCCTACCGCGCAGGAGCCCATGTCCGGGGCCGGTGGCGGCGACTGAGCAGCCCCCCCGGAGGAGTGGGGGCTGCGCTGGTGTGGGCTGTGCGGCTGCCCCTGCCGCCTCCGCCAGAGACGAAGGAGGTGGCGGCGCTGCTCAGTGTGTGCGTCCCTCAGAGCAGCATCAGCCATGGGTCGGCGGGGCGAGCGCGGAGGTGTGTGCCGCCAGGAACCGCCGCTGAAAGCGCAGCCCCAGCCCCAGGCTGGGATCGGCCATGGCCCCGCTCCGAGTCCTGGGCACGGCCTGCACAGCCCCGGTACCGAGCCCCCGGCACAGCCCCGCACGGCCCCGGCCTCGCCCCAGGGAGGAGCTGCCGACNGGAGGGGGAGGGGGCTCGCGCTTTCTAAATGTCTTGAGTGTTTTTCTTCAGAAAAGCCGAGCGGAGGCTCACGCTGCTGGGGGTTCTCAGATCGGTCGCGGGCCTTCTCTAATTATCCTGGTGTCTCTTCAGGAGCCCCAGAAAGAGACCAGCACGACTCCGTAACGTTCTCACCTCAACACGGGCACTGGGAAAGCTTAATTTGTCTGGTTTTTTGCACTTTATTGTCGGTTTTTCTCTGTGTGTGAAATAAACTGATATTTGTGTGTTTTCTTTCTTTTGGGTTGTGTCTGTGGCTTCTCTCAGATATCTCTTGTCAGAATTGCTAATTTTGTGGTAAAACCACGACAATAATGCAGATTTTACGCATGCAAAACATACTCTTCCCATATTTCAGTGAACTCTTAAACTTAGTACTACAAGAGTAATCATACAAGAACATGCACCTGCCAGACCCTAGACCCTTTGTACAGCACTGACATCCTTTTCACGAGCTTTGTCTGTGTTTTGTCTTGGCTGGGAAAAGCGGGTTAAGCTCTGAGAGCTCATTGTCATTGCCGCTTCTTGAAGACTGAATATTGTTTAACCTTTCCCCCGCAGTCTGCATAAAATTCCTAGAGGGCAGTTTAAGACTCATATAGTCTAATTAAAAGTGGGATTTATTAAGATTGGAATAAAACAAATTGAAGTAAAATAAAATGTTGTAATATATGTAATCTCATATTTGGCAAAACTTAGGCCAGAAATGCAGTAAAAAATTAAGTTACAGCATTTAAAAAAAATTATCTACCAAGGACTTTTGCCACTGAGCCAGCTGCCAAAGTAATATTCCTCCTTCACGACTCTTACAATTCTTTTCTTTATTTAACCTCACACCAGACAGCGCCTACCAAGAAGTCATGTGCTCTCACACACTTCCCTATATTAATTTAAAACTGCATTTATCTACCTTAATAAGGTAGATATGATAAGGTTTCAAATCCTTTTTTCCTTTTTTTTGGCTTCTCCATTTTATGTTATTATCCTAAATACTTCTTTAGAGGGAGAACCAAAGAAGCTCATACTTTCATAGCACTGGTCAAGGACATGAGGGACATGAGTGTACCTTTCACTTCCACCTCCAGGAGCACAGAAATAAGGTCTAAAGAGATATTGCCCATGGAATATCTATAGAGCAACCAGAGGTGAGACAAGTTCACAAAACAGGCTTAGTTGAGCTTGTTCAGGTATTGATAGCAGTTAAAATAGAGCAACACAGGCACTGGCTGGCTTGGAGATAGGCTCTCCTGTGCTAAAGTCTATGCCCATGCTGCTCTTTCTCCTCAGCTCAGGCAAACCAGACAGGTTAAAGTTCAACCTTTACCACTTTTTGTTGAAGCCGCATCTCTGACCACAGTATAGGTGTCTCCGTAGACAGCACACTTGACATGTGTATTGCACCATCAGAAAAAAAACATGAAAAAAATGGAAATAATAAGTCCTATTGCCCTAAACAACTATTAATCAGTTAATAGAAATGAAAATGGACCAGCAGCACCTACACATCCCTAAAAAGCATAAAGACTGAAGAAGACAACCTCACTAGTCAATCCAGATGTGCAATGGTGGCAGTGTCAGCAGCAGTGTTTTCAGATTTTTGATACTTCGCAGTAGGCTTTTCCCAACATGTTTTAACAACAGCCAGCCCTGCAGCCTCAGAAGCATTTTGAGAAACTGTGCCACTCAAACCTTTAACCCAGGTCACCACAACCGCAAGCAGGACAGCTTCAGCAAGCTAGCAGATCTACAACACATATAGTTAGAAAAGTGCTAACAAATCCATACACTCTGCAGCACAAGTTTGTTTACTATCTCTGGTTCCTCTCCATGTCACAGAGCAACGGCCTCTTTTCCATCCAGCTTCAATTTTCCTGTGTTTAATTTCCTTATATTATCTCAGCTACATCATGATGAGTCATGCTGAATGATTTCTCTCTTTTTTTTTTTTTTTTGGTTCTGTACATTTTTATATACTTCAAAACCAGAGAGGTGGTTCTTGTGCCCTGTCCTTTCAGCCCCCAATAGCAAATATTTAAGTCTTTTGAATTTGTGCTTTGAGTCTATTTCCAGCACCTCAAGTTTGTTTAATTCATTGGCTTTCAGAGTGTAAGCGACCTGGTGTCAAATGCCATATCTTATCTTCCAAAGGAGAATATAGCTCCAGTTACACTCACTTCAGAGTTTTTCTATTCTGGGAAACAAAACAAAACAAACAAAAACAAATAAATGCACCATTTTCCCCAGTTGCCCTTAATCTGACTTCACTATGGTCCATATTAACAGAAACAGCAGCTAAACTGTCTTTGAAACTTTATTCACCATAGTCAGAAAAAAAAAAGACTGGTGAAATGCCTTTAAAACATGCTTTAATCTAGCTGGAATGCCATAAATTGCTTCCAGATGTGCTCCATACAAAAGTCAATCATAGCTATTTATACTGACACTCTGCAGTCCAAACAATCTGAATCCAAATGCCATGTCTCTGCTACAATAAAGCTATAAACGTCACTCTTGTTGAATCTGGAGAGGTGTTGAAGAGTTCATGCTAGTTTGCTTTCTGGGCTATTTGTTAGCCAGCAATTATTGGGGAAAAAAAAAAAGGGAAAAAAGGTGGAAAAAAAAGAAACTTAAAATACGCCCTTTTCTTGCTGAGCTATTCTTAAAGCACACCTGACACCTTCCAATCATGACCTTGAAAGTGCCACAGGTTACAAGTTGAAATTCATTTCATAAGTTAGAAAAATGTAGTGCTTAGGCTCTGAGCCAAGAATAACTGAAGGGCTTGGCAAGGCTCCCATGCCCTCCCCTAGAACGAACACACACGTAGTACACCTGGGACTAAATGAACTGAGTACAGTAAAATGACACACCGACTGCAATAATACTTCTATTCAAGAATCTTCCAGAGTATGGCAAGGGAAAAAAAATAAATTCTTGCTGTAGGAAAAAAAAAAAGTTGGAAACCGTATCCTCATCGGTTGTTTTGCATGTAACACACACAGACATTGGAATCAAAATAGTCTTCACTTGGAGAAACCGAATAACCAGCATTTAGATGAAAAGATGACCTGTGGAGCTATCCCACACTGTTTCAGGAAAATATATTATTTTTCTGTAGTCTCCACAGAATTTTCTCACTGATTTTTATAGACTTAATTAAGATCCTTTCCCCTCCCCTGCAAAAGTGCACCTGCAGTTCAATTTATGTACAAATGTTCAGAGTTTTAATTTTGGATTTTTGTAAGTGAAAGACAACAGGGAATTTTCTTATCATTGCTCCCAGGGAATTAAGGATATTTCAGAAAAATCACAACATACAATGACTTTACTCTTCAGTTCCTTGCCTTTTTATTTCCCTTGATGTTTGCCTTCAACTTCAAAGATTTCCTCTGCCTTCCTTCAATTCCTTACCTTTTACCAAATTCAGAAGACCATCTCTACAACAGAGCTGAAGAACGTTCCTCCCTCTTAGGCCAAGCCATAGCATGGTCTGTCATTTGCAACCATTTCCAGGTTGAGTTAAAAAAAAAGGCAGAAAATGCACATTGAAGTGATTAAATTTTGGTCTACAACTTTCAGAGAAGGGAAGCAAATTGTACAAGACATGGTATTTAAAGATTCAAATTGCATACATACACAGAAAAAAGTAAGACTTTACAAACAAGATTTGTGGTCTCAGTTCAACTTACTGGAAAGTTCAGTTCTTAATAAATCTCTTCAGTCAGAGGTTATACGAATGACTACAGAAGCAGCAAATGTAATACCTGTCTTTAAGAATGGAGGAGGAACCCATCTAGTGAACTACTGAGCTCTCAGTCTGGCCCAAACATTAAGCAAGATTTTATAACCTATTTTGAAGGAATGTAATTTCTCTGTAATTGCAGGGAGTTGGAGAAGAGATAAGCAAAGGAGGCAAAGAAGCTATTCCAGTTAAAAGACAATTTTGGCATAAGAACAAATGATTAAGACTTCGCCACGAATACAGTAAAAATGGAATTCACAAGCACGTATCTGACCATGAGGAAGGAGAGATGGTCCATCCATTGTCCCAAGGGAACGAGATGGAGGAAACCCTTCCACATGGGAAGCTGAGAAATTTATATGATTTTAGTATTGTGCAACAGCAGGGCATAAAATCTGGTGACACACAAGCTGCCTTCAACTCCTGTATCAGCCTACATTCACGCGTCTTTATTCCTAGGTCCTATTAGACATTGAGGTTTTTTTCACTGCATTGGTTTTCCCAATAGAGACATTTAACTCTTGCAGGAAAAGCCTGGGCGGCTGCTAAAGCTGTAAATAGAGGACAACAAATGCCTGTTCAGCAATCTCTCTCTTAGTGTATTTCTTCCTTTTCTTCCACCCAAGCAGTGACATTAACCTTCAGAAACCTTCTACCTCCATGGACTTTGCTACACCTCAGTCCACATTATTTTACATCCCCAGACTACCAAAATTTATCCAGGAAGTCCTCCTCACAACTTACCTTACTGAAAGACCTACCACACTGCCTCTGAATATGCCACACTCTCTTAAAAGTCTGCCCATACATTTTTAACATTTAAAGACAAAGGAAATAACCAATTTACTCTGCATCTGTAATCCTTACTGTATTCTCTCCACCAAAGCACAATGTTCTCCTCTCAACTGTGCATCAAGCTTTTCATTTAGATCCCAAACTTGCTGAATGCAGAACTCAAGAGTCTTCTCATGAGGCACTAGCCCTGCTCTGGGCACAGTAAAAGCAAAATAATTGTGACAATAATAATAACTAACACTAATCACTATCAGTGGCTTTAAACTCTATGAATCTGTTCTGCTTTTGCAGCTGTGCTTTTTCTTCTGAGGCACTAATGGTGCTGCCAGCAGCCTAAATGTTAGATTATTAATTCAACCCATCCTTCACATCCAAGAAAAAGTACCATATCTCCAGATCTGCATAGCTTCTGCATTTGTGATGGCTGACCCCCAAAAAGAGATAGAAGGAGCACAAAAGTCAGTAAAGTTACCAACATATACAAGTCTCTTACAGCTACTGTTCCAAAAAAGTAGGTTTAGGGCCAATATAATTTCTACCAATATCCTTAAACATTTTATTTGCTTTAGATTTCTCATCCTTTACTGGAAAAAATAAGCCTTCCAACAAAAAAAAAAAAAAAAGAAAAAACTAAAACTCTCACTTTGTGTTTAAAATTATTTACTATAGCTTTAAAAGTAATAAATGAAGCACTTGAGTCTCAGATGTGTAACCAGTAGGGAGTTGGCTCAATGCATCAGTTTTTACACCTCTTGCAGTTAAACCAGAGATCCAAATGCAAAATCTAGCACTCAGTGGTGAACTTATAACACTCCCTGAGGAGTGTGTCTATAAACCATTCACTGGATTACACTCATCCATACAATACTTTATTTTATATATCCAGTCCACACACACACAAAAAAAAAAAAAAAAGAAAAAAAAACTTAACTAAGGTGAAGTTAAGGTTGCATAAACTGTAGATCATTTTTGTCATCACATGTCTAAGTCCCTGCTTTCTTTTTTGGGATTTCATTAGTACAACTTTCCGGTATTTTTATCTCAAATGGATTTGTTTCTTCAAATTTGCCTTTTGGCCAGGAAAGGGATCCCAAAACACCCAATGACACATGTGGCATAGCCACACGTGGTGCAGGAGCACTCCCAGGCCTCTGGAGTATGCTCAGCAGAGCTAATACACTTCCAAAAAATGCTGTGGTGACTTTTTTGTGGAATGCCCTTAATGACAGTTTTTTTGGGAGCTTCACATTACGCCTCATGTTCTTATGAGTCTTCCAGACATTAAGTCTTTCACAATATATTTCATACAGTCATGGAATCATTAAGGTTGGAAAAGACTTCTAAGATCATAATATCTAACTAATATCTAACTATTAACCCAGAACTGCTATGTTTACCACTAAACCACCTCCCTAAGTGCCACATCTACATATCTTTTAAATAACTCCAGATATGGTGATTCAATCACTACCCTGGGCACCCTATTTCAACACTTGACAATGCTTTCTGCAAAGAAATTTTTCCTAATATCCAATCTAAATCTCTCCTGATGCAATTTGAGGCCATTTCGTCTTGTCCTGTTTCTTGTTACTTAGGAGAAGAGACCAACTCCCACCTTGCTACAACCTTCTTTCTGATAGTTGTAGAGCTCAATAAAGTCTTCCCTGAGCCTCCTTTTCTCCAGTAAATGCTCATGTGTGTTTACACACATGCACAAACACATGCACAGTTTAGGGCTAAAACTAGAATCAATAAAGATCAGTGTAACTTCACTGAATTCAATGAAGTTGCATCAGATGAGAAAACCTGAGTACAGTGAACCTGCCTACTGACTATTTCAAAGTTCAGAGAACATAATAAATGTGAAGATTTCTGAGGTCCTTCACAATTAAAAAAGAGAAAGCACATGCTTTAGGAAGAATGGGTGTTTTGTTCCAGTGAATAGCATTTCCCAACCCAGAAAAAAAGTACTCCTGTCATGCAAATATAGTAAATAAACAATGACACTGTAGTGCCAATGCTAAACTCCTTGCAGACCAGCTCTCTTACACAACCTTGATCTGGTCACTGCTACCAAGTTTCAAAGCAAACCAGTAATATTTTCTTACAAACAAGGGAATCCTATGTACAGCTAACTGGAGATACTTGCCCAAGAGAGCCCATATCAACAAAGCCTAATCATACCACGTAGCCCCAGGATGAAACCTCGTTTTTGAACTCTGTGGCTGCACTAAAGTGCACTGCAATTCATAGTAATAGAGGTCAGGTAAAATGCAAGAGTTGCATCTCAAATTAGAGCTGAGGAATCTCCCAACAACCAAAGAGTCAATGGAGATGAATTCCACAGTAGGAAAGGCTAAAGCTCAAAAGCTAAACAAGAGAGCCAAAATTTCTCCACCTGACATTTTCCATCTTTGCTACATGAGTATATCAGTTTCTAAGCAAAAGCAGAGTTTAATCTCCATGTTTCCATGACCTCTATCAAACCTTCTTATAAAAAGGAAAAGCCTTATTGGATAGAGTAGAAAACTCACAAAAATTCACAATCAATCAAAACTTCATAGTCATTTGTGCTGTTTTCATATCAACCTAGAATTTGTTGTTCTTTTGGTTTTTGTTTTCTTTTCTCTTGCAATGACTATTTAAAAAGCTTTTCCTTAAGAAAAGTAAGTCCCATTAAGTACCAACAGCATGAGAAAATGTAGCTCTAATCTGGCAAATGGAGTTTGAATAACATTTTACTTACCATATCACCAGACTTCCTAGGGGTGGAAATGCCTTCTGTTCCCAACTGGCCCTCAAAACCCCAGCCAGCTCTGTTTAACAGGCTGTTTATGCTTGGAGAGGAGAATGAGGATGCTTCCTGGGACTGAAACTGCACTGACTATGTAGCACATAGGTCCCACGATCACCTCCCTTCCATGTCTCTTATTTTATTAAAATTGTGCCTTGTTGCCTCCTGAGGCTTAAGAGTAATGTTTGGTTAGACAGCTTCCACTGACCATAATTTATTTCTCTTCTAGAATATGACAGTTATCTAGATTTCTGCATTTACTGTAATTTCTCAGCTATGCCTGCATAAATTTATGATGCTCCAGAAAAGCTTCCAATGATTCTCCATTGGTTTGGCACAACAGCAATTTTTTTAAAGACACTGTTCTTAAAATATGCATTAAGTTCTTGAAAATTCTTTTTATTTGTCTTATAAAGTGACATTAATGAAAGAAATATTTCAAATTTTAAAATTTTTGAAACTTGCTGTAATACTTCCCTAGTTTAATCCAAACCCAAAATGGAGTTCCTCTTCCAGTGGTTTCAGGTTAATGAAAAATTTAAATAAACAGAAAACTCACATTCCACTATGGGTTCATTAAACTTTGATCAAGGCATAGATCATTTTTCACACTATTATCTAACACTGCACACACAGTTTATCCTCAACCTTCTTGCTTGCAGCCATGAAGATACATACTCACAACACATTACATTTGCTATTGAAATGTCGAGCCATCATGAATCAGTTTCTTTCTGCAACAGGAATGGGAACAACAGCAAGATCAGCTCATCTGCAGCTTTGCCTTCTTCAGCTCTGACAAAGTCAAACAAAGTGGGTCAAGCCAGCAGTACTATCAATGTCACATTGATCCATTGCATGACCCCACACCAAGGAAAGATATGCATTAAGAATATGCAAAAGTGGCTAACAACTCAAATAGTCAGCTGACGTAATTATGCCCTCAAGTGTTAGGAAACAGAAAAGCCATTTTGACTATGAAATACAAAGGAAATCTTAATGTTGCGGTCAATAAGATAACAGCATATGTATTACTTATGCTGTATTTTATCAAGTCCTTGAATGCAGCTCTCCCTGTTCCTGATGCAAGACTTTTATTAGCCATGATACAGCTGAACATGAAAGCCAAACCAGAGAACCAAACTCATTCAAAGACACAGCCACATTAATAAGTTGACAGCACATGCTATAAAATACAACTGTTGGCCTCTTACAGGAGTCACAACACAATACTTTTTGCAGCATGCCAGTCAATACAGAATAACCACCACCCCAAAAAATTAAGAGTGGCTCGGTGAGCAACAACAGGTAACGGTTTGTTCATCTGTTTATCAGTCAATCTAATTTTCTCCAATTACACAGTTCTCACTCATCATCCATACTTCAATGACCACATCTCCATGTCAATGTTTTTTAATTCTTTTACCTCCACTACTCTTTTTCTTTAAAGAGCTATCCTAAGTCTTTGCTTATATAATTCTGCTGAATTTCCATTACCATGAAAAAATATCCATCATTATTAAGTTTTTCAGTGTATTTTGTGGTTTGTTATTGGTTGGGTTTTTTTAAAATCAATTAATAAAATCTTATGAGAGAGTTTTTCAGTGCAGCCTAAACAAACACTGGCGTGTGAGTACAATGAGGTATAGTACAATATGCAAGAGAAGTTAGAGGTTGAAATGAGAATACAATTTCCCATGAGAGAGTTCTATGTTCGAGCCATTTAACTTTAAAACTAGTTCAATATTTGAACAAGACACTATTTTATTCCTATTCAAAGTTTAAACACAGATCACTTCAGAATCAATCATAAATTCAAACCTCTTTACTTTAGAAACTATTTCAATATTTAAAAGCATTTTTTCCTCTCTCTTTAATGTAACAGCACCTTCAAGGCTCCAGAAGCAGAAGTGACTTTGAGATCCTTAAGAGCAATGCTATTTTCCTGCCAATACATACAAAAGGCAGTTCTAGGAAAAAGAAAAAAACCACAAAGGCGAGTCTGTGCTTTGCTTCAGAGTTTAAGAAAAAAGTCTACGAAGAACACACAGTCTAGTCTTCAGCACAAGATAATTTTCTTTATCTTGGTGTGGGTGCTTTAACAGGGCACAAAACTATAATTCTGTGTTACTGCACCGATTTTGTCCTCACCTGGGTGCAAGGGAAAAATCAGAAGATCAGTGGGAGGAGTGTAAACAAAAAATAACCCTCCTTTAGGATAATGATTACAGAAGGAGAGATCTTCAATTCATAAGAAGGATGTAGAGCCCATTCACAGACCACATATACTGGGGTCCTTCTCTCCACCCAGCAAAGTGGTGCTTGCCCTGCTTCCTCAGAAGCCTCACAGCCCTTCCAACATCGCAGAAATGTACTGCTCTAACTCTTCAACACAAAAATAGTATTTTTATCCTGGTGAAATAGAAATATTTCACACATGTATTTCATTTCAATGTAATGGTCTTAAGAGTTCTTGGGGGGTTTTACATTTGTTTGTTTTCCAAACTTAAAACTCATTCTTCAGATAGGCAACTTACCACAGCGAGTTAGTGATGGAGAAGTGAAACCAGACCAATTCCTCAACTGTGTCGCTGCCAACTCTTTGGCACATGCCATTCTCATCCATCTAATTTCAATGCCAATTTGTTTCTAAAAATTATCTTTTGTGCCTCTGATCTTTGTACAAATTTCTTTTTGACAAGAGCAGAGCATACAGCTCAACACAAGTGTTACACCACAAAAATATTCATATCAAGTAGGAATGACAAACTGACTAAAACAAACAATCTTCTTAACCTCAGGGCTTCTCTGTTCTGGTTACTGGTCAGCTACATTCTTCACAATCAAGCNTTGTAATCAACACAGCATTAACATACTGTCTTGTAATATTTCACAAATAACATCACTGAAAACTCAGTACTGAGCAGGAAAGAATTTGATGAATCAAGTAGATGAAGCCAAGATGTAGTTATTAGATGCATTACATCTTTAGCACATCATCTGTAAAAATGTCCAGGGTAAACTAACGCTCCAGGGGAAACCTGACCTTTAAGAGGCTCCCTAATACTACATCTAAATTAATGTCAGTGACAGGCACTTCAATCTAAAATAGCAGGGCTCTTTCATTCTATCTACACTATCTATTCATCCATTTATTTGTGTGTAAATGTGTGTGTGCATAAATGGATTTGTGTCATTCTAGCACTGGGGGAGTAGGTGGCGAATAAAAAGAGCTCATAGATTTTTTGATTTCTATTCCTTACTACTCCTATTCATATTATTCATTTTGGAAAATTCATTCAGAATCTTTTCAGCATAAAAAATGTTAGGAAAATTATTTTTTATAGTAACTAAATCTACTTCTAGTACGTATCAACCTTATAATGCAAAAGAGACATGCTCAAACTGGAGCAGAATGGAACTATTGCAGCAATCAATATAACAGGCAATGCTGAATTTGTCTTAAGGAGTTGGGCTGGGCTCTGACATGACTGGTGGTCAAGATAAAAATCATAATTGAGATCAGATTTGCAGCTTCAAAACAAAAAACCGAAAATAAACTCAGTAGAAGATGTATTTCTACCTTGGGGGAAAAGAAACAAACAAACAATACACTGCAAAGTTCTGCTATTAGAATAATTTCATGGCAGTCAAGTCAGTGCTAACCACAGTGGCCAANTGATCTGCACTATCATCTGAGTGCCACCTTTCTCAGGAAAGGACAGCTGTTCATTCATAATCATCTTTCCTTAATTGAAAAATGAGGGGATCCTTATTTCCAGGAAG
>VYZS01064216.1:7243-31033 GCA_013400695.1 Neodrepanis coruscans
TAACATTGGCTCTGCAACAAAACCTAGGAAAGGCAGCCATATACTGAGGGTCAAGCTATAGCCTCAGCATATCAATATAAAACAAGACCACCAATACATTCTAAATGAAGGCAACAGAATTGCATGATTAAAAACAGTTATTGCTTGATTATAAATAATTTTACCACAATAGTATTCTGAAGGAAGAAAACATTTGCAGTGGACTATATCAACAAACTGTATTACCATGTAAAATATATCACATTAATACAATTGAAATGTTAAAACTGATATTTGTTGCACCTCATCCACTAGAGATACATTGTCACAAACATTCATCACTAAGAAAGCGTGAAGGCAGCCAAGTTCTTTTTCACTACAGAAATATAACATTCCACAATGATTCTACAGTCTAAAGTATAAGCATAAGTAATAACTGCTAGTAACAGTATTACATTAACATTGACATTTTATATTTGAAAACAGACAGCCCAGCTTACAACTGGGCTTACAGCCCAGCACTTACAACTTTTGTCATATTGCAGAAACTTACAACCTTTAAGACTGACTCTGAAGGTACTTACATATCTAGCTTGAGTATTACTGTGAGTAGTCCCAATGAAACCAATTAGTTGACTCAGAGTAATTAAGCATTAAAGCTAATTATACCTGTTACTGAGAATTAGGCTCTGTCTTGTTCCTAGAAGTTACAGCTAATAATTCTGAACTGGGTTGCTAGTTCTGACATTTTATCTGAAGTTTTGGAAAAATGCATTTTCCTTAAAGACTTAATTCCAAGAAAAAAAAATATGGTTCCAAATGAAACAAGAAAAATAAAAGAATTTTTCTGTGTAGCAGCTTGCAGGAATAAACTTGGTTGTGTTAACATAACAAGCCCATTGAGCAAAATGCAAACATAAAAATAAATTCTTACTCAGGCAAATTTTGCAGCATCAACTTTCTTGAAGAGCCAGGTTAACCACAAAGCACTACAGCAGTCTTAAAAATCACACATACTGCAGACAGTTGTAAAAGGCACCACATCTGCGCATTCTGATCCCAAATCAAGGACATGTCTTCCTTCCTTCTATCTCCTGTCACAGTTGTTCCATAGCAATGCCATTGACTGCACTAATATCAGATGATATAGATTCTGTGTTAGATGCCCCTGACACAGAAAGGTGATGCATATGTGCAGTGCCACTAAGAATGCTAAAGAATGTTAAGAATGTTAAAACATCAAAACTTCCAGCATTCAGAGAAATGGATCTTACATAATTTTTCTCTTGCCAGTTCCATCATTTTGACTAACTATGCTTTTCCCTTCAAATTGTCTTCAGTTATATTTGTTAATTAAAGGCTGCATGAACAATTGCTTTTGGATGCCAGCTGGTGAAGCAGGGGCATCTTTCTCCTTTAATAGGATTTGAAGGACCTGAAAACTTACTCACATCTGGCACTCAGTGGAGGTCATAGTCTTAAACCAAAGGTCTCCAAAGTCAAGTAGAAGAGTTAAAACCTCGGTTGCTGTTAAGAACTCTTCTCTCTAAACAGACTTTTTGCCCTGCTGATACAGAGGTGCTTTCAGCCAGTCCTGGGGAGGGCTAATTATCTCAAATGGCCTATTCTTGCCACATGCTGGGTGGCTTTCAGTTTAGATGTTCATTTTTCCTAGTGTGTGTACTCATGCTCCCAGGACTGGAGAACAGCCAAGAAATGATTGATAGGCATACATCCAATCTTCAGCTATACTCCAAATTAAGCAGCATTAAGACTAACTCATCATTCAGTTGAAGTGCAGGCACAAGGTTTAGTAAGGCAACACCTGATGGCAAAGGAGGACAGTTCTTCAGGACCCTTTATAAAGGTACTAACAAATGCTTTGCCAAAACCCATGATCTGGCTTCTTAAGTATGATGGGATCTCCATGACAATAATCTGAGGGAGTGATTAGAGCAGAGCAAGAATGTGGAAATTTTTCAAGCATGCATTTTTATTAATCTTTCTCCAGAAAGAAATAAACCCTCCCACACATATTAGAGAGCCTACTACTGCAATTTATCTCTCCCCTGTTCCCCCAAGCCCAATATTTTCTACCTGAAATCTTGAATATGAAAGCATTTAAAAAAAACACAAATACATCCTTCAGATTATCCTTTCAACATTATTTCTAATCTGTAAGGTCCATAAAACCAAAGTAGTTGAAATTTTAGGGATCATTTATTCATATATCATGAAACCACACAGATTATTTTATTATGAATATACTCAAACATACACTGGATAAACAGGAAAGAAACAGCACAATTTCAAATGTGAAAACATTTCAAAAGACTGCAGTGATGATTAACTGCGTTAGTGCACTAAATCATATGTAAGGATGACCAGGGGCAAACTCAGAAACTTCAAAACAGACTTTTAAATCAAATTATGGGTTTTAAAGTAAATTAAAAATTAATGTGATAGAGACTTCCTGCAGAAAATCCAGTCAAGTAATTTCTCTTTATTTTCACCTATTTACAGTTTACCCACCTCAGTGAGCTGTATAAATATTCTTTCTTGTTTTAGACAGTAGCAATGTAAATTTCAAGAAGTCCTCGCTCAGTCACTGCAGAAAAATGTATCAGATCCTTCCAGACAAATCAATATGCATGAGGCTAATGCACCAATAACATTATCTTCCCATTAGAAAGGAAAATCATACATCATTTTACTCTCTGAAAAGTATTCCGCATGGCTTTAAAGCTATAGATTGGAGTGAATACAACAATACAAATAGTAACAGTAAAGCAGCCTACCATGACACCTGTAAGCACTAGGGCACAGAGTGTGGGGGGTGCCAGGACAGTGAAAATGGAAGAAGCTTTTGATTTCAACTTGATGCCTTGTTCAGACCAGGAAGGTTTCCGTGTATAAAACCAGCAGCCACTCTTTGTGTCCTGGCTTTCCCCCACCAGCTTTGCATGACAGAAACAGCCGACCATGAACATTTCCCAGCTCGCAAACATTTGTCTCAGCCATTCAGCAGTTTCTGCCAGGATCCTCCTCCCTCTTTACACCCTGTGAATTAATTCTGCTTGCAACAGCACTAACATAGGCTGACGTAGATTTTTTCCTCTCCCCAGTGTGATTTATTTGTCACTGCTTAAGAACAGTAAATAGTACTAAGTTCACTTGCCTTTCTAGACACAAGGACCTTTCTTCTGTGCACACGACAAAATCATGCACAGCTACTCTGTCCTTTCTCTCTCAGCCTTGCTTTCCCAGAACACATTCCAGGAGAACATGTGGCTCCATAGCACAGAGAGATAAAACAGATATTTCATCATTGAAGGGGAGCAGAGATGTGTATTTCTACAGACTGACTCAGATCCCTGGCTGAAATAAACAAATGACAAATTACTTCAATCACTTGATGATCCAGCCACTTCAGTGAGATTACTGAGTGATTTCAGTACAGTAAAATTCTGTACAATGCTTCAGGGCCGAGCAAGCCAACTGGGCTCTATATAGCACAGGCTACACCACCTCTATCGAGTCCTACCTGTCACCACCTTTCTTTCCCCTCTCTCTTCAGAGCCCAGCTCCTGCACTCCTCTGGCCACTCCTCTGGCTTCTGTTCACCGCTGGTAGACACTTTTAAGTCAGGGTAGGAGGGATTTATTCACATTCAAAAGCTCCCCTCATTTCACAGAATGGAAGGAACATCGCCACTTTCTGAAGGAACATCCCCTCTTTGTTGATCCCTGGTACAACTACTGCAGTCATGCGGGATTTACACCTTTTCCAAAGCAATGGCTGGCTTTCTCTCTGAGTCTCCATTCCCAGGTTAAATAAGTAGTCAATCACCCTTGTTCAAACAAAGACTGACATTTGGTGACCTCCCTGAATGATTGTGGAGCTGAGATAAAGACAACTTCTTGCATCACTTAGCAAGAAGCCAGTCTGCTAGAACCAGTTTTGCCAAGGATTGCAGTGCATAGCTAACTCTTTTTCAGCTAGGAAGGAGTATCTGCCTCTCTATAGAAATATCTTCAATAATGACTAACACTTGAAGGGCTAAAAGAGAACCTGACCAGATCAACTTAGTGTGGTAGTCCTCCCTCCCCTAACAAACATCAATAAAATTTTGATAGGGATTCTCCAAACAGCTGCATGAAGGGGGAGGCAGAAGAAAAGCTCACAGATCTTGGATTATTTAGTGAGTTTTTAAGTGGTCTATTTCCTTATCAGGAATTACCCTCTGCCAGTTTATCAAGCTTGAAAGCCACGTTCCATGTGTACCATTTTAAAAGCACAGTATTTTGCAAGAGGAAGAACATAAATAAGTCCAAACCTGTAAGAGGTCAAAACCCACAAAAAACCCACTTGAACCTGTCCACTGGCACAGGACCAGGAAAGGGATTGTGCTATTGGACAACTGCCACACATGGACGTCCAAGTTTTTAGAAGTAATTTTGGATTAGCTTTTAGATTCAGAAAATCAGACAGAGAATTTGAAAACTGCTTTTAAAAAGATGTGTATGAAAAGCCAAAGATGGATGTTCAGAGATGAAGTAATGCCAGATTGCTAATCATAATGAAGAAAAGAAAACAAAAGACAACCACCCGAAAGTGAGAGCACATTCTGCATTCCTCTAGTGTCACACTGGAGGAAGTTGTTCAGAAAATTAAAAATTAATTTCTGTATGCAGACTGAATTAGTATCAAATATGCAAAAAGGATTTATATTGGTCTATAGCATTATGATGTTATATAGCTACATTAATTTTTGCAGAAGAGGAAATTTTAATCCTTTGGGAAGCATTATCCTCTTGATATAAGGCATAACTCAGATTAACAGGATCTGCATATGTAAAATAGTAGGTAGAATAATCTGAGTTTGAAAAACAACTTGGTATTTTCATCAGTTTGGGAACACCAGCAAAAAAAAAAAAAAAAAAAGCCACAATAGAAAACCCATACCAGGAACAACTAATCGAACAGCATTTGTCAGCTCATGCTAGGTAATAAATGTGAGTTAATTGATCAATATTGGAAACAAACATAATAAACTGGTATGTTTTGGAAAATCAAACAAAGCAGAACTGTTAATATAATTGAAATACAAGGGGAGGTAGAAGCTACACTGTTAATCACCTCTAAATGCTGGGGTTTAAAAGACCAAAACCAAATATGTGCTACATCCAAATTGCATAATTGACTCTGTGTATGCAATCTCTCGGTTGTTCAACAATACAGACAACAGCACTAATAGTATAATTATAACTTACAGCTGAAGTAGATAAAAATCTGATAGTTCGTAACTAGTGGCTGTAATTAAAAGTGGAGAAGAGCAGTATTCACAGCATCTGGGTATGGTTCAGTAACAGAAGTGGGGTTTACGTTCCAATACAGCAAAGCAGCTGCATGTGCAGCCAGGCTTTGACCATGTCCTGACAGAAGTCAATGACTGGGGAACGCAGCTTGACTTGCAGCAGGTGCAGGAAAAATATCTCCATAAGCAGTGGTTGAGCAGCAGCTGTAGATATGGAATGCGCTAAATGGAAGGCAAGTGATAACCTCGTAAGGAAGAGCTTCTTTCCTGTGCCCTAAGCACGCCCTTAGCTCCTGACTGCATCTGTGGGTTGAAGGAACAGCTCTACTTCCTTCCTACTACCTTCCCCCTGCGCAGGCAAGGAGACACACGCATGCCTGTGCACACCACGTGCGCTGCCAACCCACGGACAGCGCGGGGGAACAAGGCGGGACACGCATCCCATCCACACCACCGGGAGCAGCTTCAGCACCGGGGGAGGCGGACAGCGCCCGCAGGCTGCCGGGGGCGGGAGGGCACCACGACACCTGGAGAGACCTGGCACCCTCCTTCGAGCAGCAGCAACGACACCAAACTGCAAATGGAAACCTGGTCGGTTTAGAAACAGGGTGGCGTTTTCTCCCACACGCACAGCTAGAAAATAAATGCAAGAACACTGCACCTCATAAACGGTAAGTTCCAAAAGGAAAAACTCTGAGCTGTGTGGCATTTTCAAATATGAGCAAAAGAGGCCAAACACTTTTTCAAATGGCTTTTTCCTCAGACTAGAGAGTTCTTATACCCAGGTGTGCTTCCTGAGCAAACAGAAGTGTAAACCCAACAGCTCAGAAATGAAGTGGGTACCAGTGGCACGTTTCACTTGCTTTTTGGCTCACTCACTCAATACTGGTTGCTAAGCAATTTTTTTTTTAGAGTTCCAAACTACTCACTGCCAGATGGATTAATGAAAACACACACTTGCACTACTTACAATATTTTTCATTTATATATCTTGATATACCAGTACTGTTTCATTATTTCTTTTTAAGGAATTCCATTCCCAGGTTTGCAAGTAAAGACACAAATTCTAGAGAGCCACGGGTAGGGGAGGAACAGAAAGAAGCTAAGTGTAATTAACAAATTCTTTGGTGGATTGTAGGAAAAAGGTACCTAGAGACTTGCTCATCCTCTGGGACTTGTAGCAAAGGCAGCATGTCTAGCTCAGCATAGAGATGTGAGGTACCAGGTGACCTAAAGGTGCCTTGCTCTTAACTGGTTTATCTATTTATAACTACATGTCATAACAATACCTGTGAGAACACAAGTCAACGCAGGGTTATTTCAACACTCAAATAACCATACACAGCCTTTTTTTATTTATACCTGACACACAGTGATGCTCTTTCCATTTTCACTCCCAGCTCTTTATAGAGCTGAAACCTGGCATCTGGCAGTCTTCCAGCCTGTGCCCTGAAATATCAACTTACCTATGATTTTTAGGTAATTTTTTAGAAGCCATGATCAGAGAATTGTAACAACCCACCATACAGTGTAACCAACCATTCTGTTGGTGGTAAAACCAAACTGCGTATCAGCCATTACCAAGGTTGTAATTGCAGCAGGGAAGGGGGAGGGGAATCTGTTCCATCCCCAAATGGAAAAGAAAATACATCTCTGCCATCTCCAACTTCCTGCCAGCTGAAAGAGGAAGGAGGGATGGGGGAGACTGCAGCATGGCAAGGAGCAACTTGGAGGCAGTTGTTTTCCCTTTACAGCTGGCAGTGATCTAACAGTCAGCATCAAAGAATGTTACACAGTTGGGTCATTTTGTGTGCTACTGCTGGGATATGAGGGAGGCTGCAGTATTGCTGGCTACAGATCCTTCCTCACACTCTCCCCCTTTCCAAACAGAGGAAGGCTGGGGGTTTTTTTGCAAAGACCAATGGAAAGAACTTTATTTTCCTTTGTTTTTGAGAGCAAGTAACCTCTGGTGTAGTTTGCTGTTGACAGAGACCCATAAGGAGAGAAAAGGTCATGGAAGGAGGGAAAACCACAGGCCTAGTGGGAAAGAAACAGGATAGTTTCATCATGTGCAGGGTGAACTGACGGGAACCATGAGGAAATCTCAAGGGAGCCATGAGGAAGAGGTGGCAGAGAGGAACGTGCAGCAGTGGAGAAAGGGAATGGGAAGGTCAGTTGGAGAATTGCAGGAGGTTCATCCCAGTAACAGGCAGGAGGAGGTGAATGTGGGGAGCTGGAAGTATGTTGGTAGAAAGCATCAGGCTATACACCCATTGAGAGTCACAAAAGGCAATGCTGAGATTACGGGGAACCTCATGAGACTGAGAAAAAGTGGACAAGGCAGGTGCAAGTTTCCTCGCACTCTGGAGGCACAAACCCATCAGGGGAAGAAGGCAAAGAGTGAGACAGGGGAAAGACTTGCAAAACACCAAGGGCAGCGTCTCCAGGAGGGACGCCAGAAGAACCTGGCGAGGAGGGACAGAGCAGAAACCTTGCGGGGATGTGGCACGACGTTCTGCAGGACGAGAGGGCGGCGCACTGAGAGAGGGGAGGCTTGGAGGGGCTGAACAGCGAAGGGCAGCCGGTACCCAGCTCCCCCAGGTGAGAGGTGCGGGGCAGGGCCGGGGAGGGCCGGTGAGGTGCGAAGGCGCGGGTACCTGGGCAGGGCCGGGCGGCGGCACCCCGGGAGCCCGCGGGCGCTGGCGGGGGCGGCCCCTTGCTTCCCTCCCTGCCTTGCCTTCCCCGCCGCCGGTCGCGCCGGGCCGGGCCTCTCACCTGTGTCGAGGTTGAAGGAGATGCGGGCCTCGGCGAGGTAGGGGGTGTCGCTCTTGGAGCGGACGCGACGGATGGGTCTGCGGTCGATGTCCTCCTCTGAAGATGCCGCCATTAATGTGGGCACGGTGAGCAGCGTGGCCCGGCGAGCTGGCGAGGGCGAGCGGCGGCGCGGGGCGGCNAAGGGAGAAAGGAGCGCAGGGAGGGAGGGAGGGGGAGAGACAGGGAAAACCCGTCAAGGATCTGCGGACGGGAGCGGCCGCGGCGGCCGTGCCCGCTGCCCCTGCCGTGTCCCGCCCGCCTTCGCTCCGGGGGGACAGATCAGTGACCCCCGGCCCTGCCCGCCCCCGCCTCCGGGCAGGGTCCTGGCGGATGGGGATTTCCCGCCCCCAGGGGAGGGTCCCGGCAGAGGTGATTCCCGCCCCCCCGGCCGAGCAGGTGCCACGCACCGCCGGCGGGCCTGGCTGGCCGAGGTGCCACCGCGCAGCGAGCACAGCACCCCGCATTGCTCTCTGCTCACAGCGCGGCTGGATCAGGTCTTGCTGGGATGTCTAAGGGTGCATCCCTTCACCTCCTTCCCTTCTTTCCTTGGGCAAACCCATTACATAAAGCGGAATGGTGTCCTGCACCTTGGCAGTTTAGATGCCAAGAGGGCTGAGAAGCCCACACGCAACGTTCAAAAGTGACCATCGCCTAAAGCCTGGGACTCGTATTTGTAAGTCTCTTTGGCAGGTCTTTGAGAAAAACGTGACCCTAGGTAAAAATCAGTGACTCCATTCTCCATCTGCAAACTGAGGAGAGTGTTTTGTAGCATCTCTGTGTCTCCATTTTATTAATCAGCCCGTTATGTTGGTGTTCTTATCCTGTGGTTTGTAGGGTGCCTGCTACATTCGGGCTCCAATTTTGATTAGGACTGCTAGATGTTAGTGTAATTGTAAATAACTAAAAATACTATTAAAAAAAGAGCGGGTAGCTCAAAAGGACTACATAAAATAAGAGTTAGACAGTTAAAATACACGTAATCATACATTCATAGAATATGCTGAGTTGGAAGGGACCCATCAGTATCACAGAGTCCAACTCCTGGCCTTGCACAAGACTATCCTCAAGAGTCACATCGTGTGTCTGAGACCATTGTCCAAGTGCTTCTTGAACTCTGTCAAGTCTTGGTGCTGTGACCACTTCCCTGGGCATCCTGTTCCAGTGCCCAGCCACTCTTTGGGTGAAAAGCCTTTTCTTGATACATGCTCGGGAGTGTACTAGTTCATCCCATTTAATTCAGGATTATTTTTTTAAACAAACCAACACACAAACAATAACCCAGCCTGCTTAAAATCACTACGTTGTCAGTACTTCTAAAATCTTTTGTTTTGGTCAACCTCAATGAGAAAAAAAAAAAAAAGACCAGGGAAGGAATGCTGGGGCTCAGGAATGCTGAAGACAGCAATAATAGCACTAGCTCGTCTGAATTTTGAAGGTCAGCTCTCTTACTCATTCCTGCAAACCCAGAAGTTTTCTGTCACATTTTTGCCAATTAATCCTATGGAAGTTTTGAGGCATGCTGAATGTTCTTCCACGATTGTAACATTAGCTAACTCTGCTATTAGCTCTAATCCCTTTAAAAATGTTCACAAGAACCTTCATGTTCTTGGATGCCTGGAGTGGATATTTTGTTTGCAAAGCCACTCTATTTTGCTCTGATCTCACTGGCTAACTATGGCTAAAAAAAATCAGGGAAAAAAATTAGTTAGTACTTGCAGGAGACATTTAGAAAGGATTTCTTTTCATACATATGCAGGTGCTTGTAGTTAGGAAGCTGTGATATCTTTGGATGTCTGGTGAACCACCATATCACTTGTGAATGAGGAGGTACCATCTGATCCATCTACATCTTGAAAAAAGTCTTTAATTAATATCATATGCTGTTTGGGAAAGGTCTGGTCTTACCATTATCAAGGTTGAAGCAGATCCTAGCTTCTTCCAAGTAAGGGGTGTCACTCTTAGACCGGAGTCTTCTGATGGGTCTCCGGTCTATGTCATCCTCAGAGGTTGCGGTCACCAGAGTGGGCACAGTGAGAAGAGTTGCCCGACGAGCTGATAAGAAAGTACAAATGAAGAGGAGAATAGCAGGAGAAAGGAGAAATGGAAAGGAGGAGGAAAAAGAGAGAAAAAGAAAAAATAAAAAAGAAGAAACAAGAAAGAAAATCACTCAGTGGAACAGAGTACCTGTAGCAGGTAGTAGAATAAGCTGTTTGTTTTAAGATCCTTGCCTCACATGCTTCAAAATTTAAGGGCTGCCCTGAACCATGCCAAGAAAAGATTTATGTCTTGTGTGACCCAAAGACACAGGTTCTAGCTCTGTTGCTTCCACAGATTGATTGTTCAAAGTTCTTACTTTTGCTGCTTAAATCACTCTTTTCTCAACTTCTCAATAGCTTTTCTGAATGTTGTTTTTGAGGCTGTGATGCCTCAATAGTGGAAGTATTTAAGCAGTTGCTTAATTTGCAGAAATCAGTGGAAGCTGTGCATCATGATATGATGCCTGTAGCAACTGTTACAAAACTCAGTTTGTTGTTATCTTGACTTGGGCACTCAAAATTAACAGCTAGTTTTTGCTCTTGATCACTTTGTGTCTTATTTTCTCAGCTGTGAAACAGGTAGAATCATCATTTTCTTTCAGAAGGAATTTTGAGAAATGATAAATCCATTAATATTGTAAAGTAATCATATACTTTAATGAAGCACCGATGAAAAGCTCATGAGAAAATTAAGATTTCTGTTTTCTGAAGAGGGTTTGAATGGCTTGGGGCCATACATTCAAAGAGAAGAAAGCAAAATATTTAATACTGGCTCATTAAGTGAGCACTGCCCACTCCATGCACTGATGAAGCAAATGGTAGGATAGTAAAAAATTACTGTGTCATCATACAATTAGAAGCCATACTATAATACATATGTATAAAGAGACTCAATTGAAGTTGCAGAGGCAACCTTCATTTTGGCTTTGCGTAAGTATTTAGCGCTACACCTTACAGCCTTGATAATGTCCCTTTAACATATCTGTTTTTTTATGTGAAATGTAATTATGAGTGGCTGTTGAAGGCTTTGGGCACTGAGCCTATAGATGACAAATCACAAACAGAAGAGCCTCTATAAATATATCCACCTCAACTCCCTCTCTGAGTAGATAAAGATTGTCACAAATGCTAGATGGGATCTGGTTGATCACTGAAGGCATGAACACCATGCACAAGTACTTTCTCAGTGTTTTTCTTTCCCCTCCACCTCACATGTAATTGGAAAGAGAATTTCAGCTGAAAAGCCTGCCTGTACCCTTAGTGTAGGACTATTAATGTTAACTTTCATTTGGGACCCTGTAAGAGCCTAGGAACCTAAACTCTAGATTTTTGCTCACTTGCATAACAGTCTTTATCTTGGTGCTTTTGTAAAGTACCACAATTCAAATAATTAAAAATGAACTATATTTTCCCACTGGGATTGGAGAGCACGACTGATAGTGACTAAGAGCATATTCTGCAACCTACTAACTGTGATTCTTTCTTTTGAAAGTTTCTCAGGTTTTCAAATAAGACCTGTCAATCAGAAGCCTTCAGATGCCTAAAACCTGACTTAGGTGTTAGGTATGATAACATATAATTACTGTGAGTTAACAAAAGCTGTCACGCTCTATTTTTCAATTTGCAGCATTATGTAGTTTACTAAACAAGTGAGTCTGCGCTGCTGAAGGTAGTGGTTATTTCTGGTCTAACTTACTTGTTTCTTTTTTTAAATAGATTTCTTTCAAGTTTTTGCTCATTTCTAACCTAGCATTTGAATTTGAAGTAAATGTAAAGGGCAAGAGTTGAAATTGATTTAATGGGGTCAGCTATTTAGATTAAGCTAAAGCAAACACTGCAACTAAGCTGTAAACCATTACTCCCTTGTAATAGGGAAGTACAGTAATGAAGATAAAAGAGAATGGAAAATTTCTGCTACAGAAAAATTTGTGTACTGCATCATAATTTACACTTAAAGAAGATTTATCTGTATAGAAAGTCAGCATTGTAAAAATCATCTCATAAAGCAATGATGTAAATGGTTTGTCTTTTAAAAGTAGCATGATCTAGCTGTAGTTAAAGGCAGTGAAAGGCCTTCCATGCATTTCAGGGCTAGCTGGTTCACAGAACAGGAATCTGTTTGAAAAAAAAATCCCAACACCAAATTGCATACACATTTATAGTAAACAGAGAATAAGAGTAGGCTTTTCTATATAATTGTTTATAAATCATTTTTACCTTTTGGGTCAAAATATTGGGATCTGGCTTGTATTTATTTTGATTAGAGGTAGGTGGATGCTAGAAAATGTTGCTTGGAGTAATCATTATGTATTACTTTGACAACCGTGATTATCTCCCCTTTGTATATATTACCAAAGGAGCTTTCAAGAATGACTGGATATTCTAAGAAAACACTGAAAAAATTTCGGAGTAAGCTAATAAGTATTCAAAAATTTTGCAGTAGAAACCTAAGATCAATTTTTATGCAGCTACACAAGTGGAAAGTATAGCTGATCACGTTCTGATATCTATGGAGTGACACTAAATGTTTATGCCTGCATGAATATGCACACTCTTTTCCTAACCGTAATCCATAGCAGTCCTTATTTTGAGAATGACTTGCCATACATGTTTTGGTAAAGCTGTCAGTATTTGCCCAATGTGACCACGGGGTCCATCACAGATAAACCATCAGTAACTTTTGCTTCAGCTACTCTCCTTAAACCAGCTCAGTCTTCGGCACACATTTTTAGGAGATAATTTTTCAGGAAAATTGGAAAGTGTCCTCTTGAAAGTCTTGGACCAATGGAGTGACATGACAATATACATTAAGGGACCCACTTATGCTGCAATAGGATTTGAGATCAATGTCAAAAACCTCATTTTAAGCAGTTACTGTAACAGCACATAGAAGGCAAATCAGTCATTTTGTTAAATTCTTTCATTCTGTCCTATCATTCCTCCTAGGGTTATGCCACAATTGGCACATCGTGGCAACACCTTGTGTGGTATTAGTTAGAACCGGAAAAATTTACACATGGAGGGAAAAATACCTTCAAAATATAAATGCTGTGATGTGCATCATATGACATCATAGAACTGATTATATATAATCTCCCATTTATTGTCTCAAAATATTGTATGTTACTGAAGCACAACACAAGTATGTGTTTGGGAGAAGGGAATGTAAAATATGTAAATTTTTATATTGCATGTTTGGAGCCATTTTGAACATATAATTTCAGTAGATTTAATTAAATCTGCAGCTGGTCCAATTTTTGAATGTTGTTTGATGATACTGAAAACATGCGAGGTGGTTTGCATGGGATTTTTGATGGCTTCAAACTTTTCAATTAAAATACTTTCCTACATATTTTAATAAAAATATTAATGCTAACTTTGGTTTGCCAAGAACTACCTTTATGTGTTATAATATTGATTTTTTTAAGGGTTGTGTTATTTACAAAAATTTTGGACATTCTTAACTGGAAAAATTTTAGGGGTGAAATGGCATCTTCCTAAAAATTAATCTGAGAAAACATGAAATATTCATCTAGATTTTTCCATACACTTTTATCAACCAGCTTTTATTAAAATTAAAAATCTTTGACCTCAAAATGGCAAAAGCTTTTGAAATTGGATGATTTTAATCTTAGTGCAACCAAAGTGCTAAAATATTTCTTATTGGAGATGTCTAGTCCTAGATGCATTGGAAAGGTTATGTTTCTGACACATAATCACAAGCAACTTCAAATGACATTGAAATAGCCATAAGGGGATGCTGTTTTACATAAGAAATTTTTAAAGTTTTTTTCAGGAAAATGTTATTTCTCAGGGTAAATTTTGAACAGTTTTGTAGAATACCTGTAAAAATATTTTAATGGCAGTGCTGCTGTTGCTGATTGAATAGGATTTGTCTTTCTTGCTACATTTTTTAATTAGAGAAATATATGAGCATCTTACTCAGCTCTCCTTCATGCTTCTGTGGAGAGGGCTCACTATGGTGTAATATAGATAATGCATGCAGAAATATGCTTTTGGCTAAATTGAAGCTTTATTCAGCTATATTTTGATGCATCTAGCACATGATATTCCATCTGAGCTAAAAAAAACCTTAAATATTAGATTGTGAATATTCTTCCTTAAAGACAGACCAGGCAATGGGTCTAATTGGATGTTTACCAGGAAAACAATTTTTTGGTATGATTTAATGCTAATTCACTGTATCAGTTGCATTTAATACAAGACAAAAGGACAACATTTGACGGATTAGATTTGGGAAATGGAGTATGACTGGCAGGAGAGCAAGATAGTAGAACATGTGAAGAGGACATAAATTGTCATTTATGAAGAATGATTTATAGGCTTGTGTTTCCCAGATGAACACAGAAACATATGCGTATGGATTTCTCTGTGGTTCTAAAGCAAAGCTGTTGAAATCCTTTTTTGATGGACATCAGCAGTCTGACAGCAAATACTTAGATACATCATATTCAAGCATGGGCCTTGGAGTTGTGAACAATTGTATCCATTGAAAAGAAATATCCACGTTTATGCACACACTTATTCCACTGGTTTGTGGTATTTAGGTAAGAGTATACACAAGATGCCTAAATAGCCTTTTTTGTACATTTTAGACAAAACATGCTTTTTCCTCTACCATTGTGTCCAAAGGCACAGGCTGTTCTGAAATTCTCAGTAAGGGGGATATGAATAGGTGGTGGAAAGGGGATTTTAAAAAGTTTAAAAAGGATGAGGAAAGATTAGGTGTTGATAAGTTACTTAGTGGGATTTAAAGGGGGGAGGGGGGGAATTTTATCAGGAATGTACATTTTCTGTTACTAATTCTTCTGATATGGATGTTATTATTCTAAGAACTAGTGACACCACATGAATAAAAATGACCTGGAAAATATAATAACTTTGAAAATATGTTAATATATATTGAATGGATTAATCATAGAATTTTGGTGGAGGGAGGAATATCTGCAGTGAAATCATTCTGGATTAGGATCTGGAGATACTGCAGCAATACATTTTTATAAAATACTGGACTTAATTTAATATGCAAAAGCAAAAGGGTAGTTGCACTGAAGAGTCAGCAGTGATTAAAGTCAAACATCTAGAATGAATCAACATTGTTTGAATTAAAATAAATGAACAAAAATGAAGCACAGTGAAATAAACATATTGTGGAGAGAGACAGGAAAATGTGGAGTGAAAACTATACCTAAGATTATTTTATTGAGTCAGCAAAACAGATCAAGCAAAATGATTTCCTGAAATCTTTTGAGCAATCATCCCCTAAGTTTGTATACAATGTTGTGCATCTATTACCCTTAACCATATGTACTATATCATTCCTCACATTCATCAAGTAAATTGCAGGAATATTACAACTAGTAAAAGCATACCTAATATAAATGGATCTTTAACTTATTTATAGATATAAAAGATAGCTTAAGATAAGCCTTCAAGAGAGTTTTGTTCAGTTACTGAAATATTCACAGTGTATCTTGCCAAATGGTCTGGCAAGCAACTTCAAGGTATGTAGGAAAATCTTGAAAATAATTAATGCAGTTAATTTTAAGATGGTGTGCCCTGCTGGTGTGAAAGGATATAAGGCTGGAAAAGTAGATGCACAGCTCTCCAGGAAATTAGAAATGATTTTATCCTTGGGTGAGATGTTGTGTCAGAGCTGAACCCAAGCTCCCAGCAGGCACTGGAGTGTCCCACTGTGGTGCAAAGGTGGATGCCTGCAGCCCAGAATGGCATCCTGACAACACAGTGTCCAGCCCATCCCATCAGGCTGTGGTGTGGGGTTGCTAGAGGCACAGAGAAATGGGGTGAGTCTTAGGACACCTTCCATCAGACTCATGATTGCAGAAAAGTGCTACACACTGTCTACCATGGGCAACTCTCCCATGTACCTCAAGTCTTCATTCATAATATACTTGGCAGAAGTCATTCTTTTCTCTTATAGTTCATCCAGGAGCTCAAACCCCTTGTATATAATATGAGGGAGGGGTTCCTCATTTCTTAATCCTGAGCAAGCCTAGGTGAGAGCTAGGTGCCAACAGCTAGGGTGCTGTGTGTATTCCCTGCATACAGTTTAGTTGGCTATGCTCAAGGCAGGCTCTCTGCTATGGTAGCTGTTGGAGAGAGTGGCTTGAGAAGACCTGACCAGCTTTGGAGCTTCCTGAGAAAGCAGCAAGAACCCACAGCAGTTGCCATCCTCCCTGCTTTTTGGAGATAGGCTTACACTGAGGCCATTGCCAATCTGCTGAGCAAGGCTGGGACTGTACCTATGGCTGGCTACATTCCTCGCTGATCCACATTCAGACCTCTGACTTCATGCTCTGCTTAGTTTCATGCCTGCCTCATCTCTGTGGACTTGGGTGATCTGGAATTTTGGCTGAACCTGGTGACTGTCACTGAACCTGCCCAGCTCATGTACTGCAGTGTCGTACCTCTCATAGGTGAGGCCGCTGCCTCTTCCCATTTTGCTGACTTTGGGCTTACTTTCCCTTATGGAGCAACTCACATCTGTTGTTTCTCAGTGCCTCTCTGCTCAGCTCTGTCAAATATGAGGTCTTTCTTTGCATGCCTCAAAGCATAACTTTCAAGTAGTACTTCAAGATCAAAGCTTATGTCTCTCCAAAGTAGGCTGCAGCTGAGGGATCTGCACATTTACAGCTTTGGTTTACAGCTTGACCTGTTTTGGGAAAGTTACTCCCTTTTCTGAATTTGGTCTTGCCTGTCAACATGTGATTCCACAATGAAAACAAATGCCATCAGCACAGGCATCTTTCACTCAAGTTCACTATCTAGGCTTTCATAATCAGTAGAGAGGCAGGATTTATATTAACCCAAGGAAGATGTCTAAGGTGAACACTTCTCTTAAAATAACTGTTTTTCTCCACTGATACATGGTAAGCTAGTCAGAACTCTTAGGTGGAAATGTTTTCCACTGAGGACACCTGTGGGATAAGTAAGCTGAATCCTATTCCAGTTCCATTATGTACTTTCAGCCCTTGCAGCTGAAAGCCATGATAGATTTGTATTTATAATACATTATCAGCCAAGAATAACCAGTATCTTCCACACATTTCAAAGGGAGAAAGCATTTTTAAAATTAAAGTCCGGCTTCATGCTTAGGTTTCAGATTCAGGCTTTCTTAGGGCAGAGGGCTAGACCCAGGGGATCACAGTCCTTTCTTTCCTGTCTCTGATTTGCAGATGCATCACCAGGCATTACGCACTTGGCAAGGACACCCCACCAGCTCCTAGTTTCCAACATACGGCTACAGAAGAGACAGTTAGGGAGGGCTGCAGAGCTTAGGATATTTCTGGCTTGTATTTGAAGACTACAGCCAGCTGGCTTCATTTACCAAGTTTTCTAAATCTAGCTAATCCTACTGCCAGATCCAGCTTTTGTGACTTTTCCATCCCTCCTGCTTCACTTTCCTTGGAGGAAACGGGGAACAGCTGTTTGAACAGCAGATGCAACCTGAATGACCAAACATTCTCTGTTTTGTGCTTAGCCCATTGAAGTGAGGTGATGGCTGCTCCTGCAGAGGAGAGGAGGGAAGAGGTGGCAGCTGATAAGGTAACACCTCTCTCCTCCTACCTTATAACAGCAGAGGCAGTTCTGCAGCTTTCTGCAGGAGTAGGGACAAAGCGTGGGTGTTAGTGCAGGCAGTAGGGGATAGAGAGCTGGTTGGATAGTTGCTGGAGGGCAAAGCCTTGAAACAGTCCATTTGCTGAGGTCAGAGTATCCTGCATTCAACTATGCAAGACCTGAGGTCAGCTGGGATTTGATATTATTGGCTGTCAGTGCCATCAAACCTCTTTGAGTTTCTTCCCAATATTTTGCAGTCCTATTTCTTTGTCTTCCCCTCACAAGGAGTGCATACAGATAAGAAAGAATGCTTTAGAGCTGCTATTTGTAACATTGTAATATCATTAATGTGAAACATTGAAGAACTAAAATCTTTAAGATTGATTGAAAGAACAGAAATCTTCAAATCTCACAGAAAAACTTAAGTGGGTCATAAACCCCCATCCAGTTTTTAAACCCATTCAGTTTATAAACAGAACACTTTGTAATGCAATAACTAATGACATAAGTAAGTATGTAATGTGTTCTGTTGTTGTTTCTAATTAAATGGCAGAATACTGTAGTCTTCTTGTTCTCAATTCCGTCATAATGCAGTCTTAATGCATATACACATGCTGTTTGATAATGTGATTTGCTAATAGCATTCATCATATTATTATAACTAACATCAAAGAGTTACTTGTGATCCCATTAGGTAGATCTGGTGACAACACTTTCTTGCAGACCTTTTATTCAGTTCCGTACTGGCTACTTGAGCTAAGCTATTTATGGTGGATGAGTGCCTCACATTCAGTGTATTTTTGGGGGTGGTTCAGAAAGTTAAAGCTAACGCAGTTAGCCTGTTTCTCAGAAAGTGGATAAGCAAAGAAATGTGTTATTTTTTTTCCCCTGTATTTGGAGAAATTGTGCCATTATCTTATCTAGAAATGCCTGTTCTTTGGAAGACAGCCTTAAAATTTGGCTTAAGGTACAAGGATGACAGGAGTTGCCAGAGCTGTACAGGCAGCATCAATGCACACTTGAAAGGGTCGAGTTCCTTGTTCTGTGCAGAGGGTAAAATAGCTGAGAGGAGGGGGTTATTACCATCAAGAATCTTGGGGCTAAGAGTGGTGATAAAGGCATGTGCCGCAGGAAACCGTGACGATGAAATTCTTCCAGAGGCTTATCATTTGGCCTGCTGAAGCCATCTTTGTTACCTCAGAAAGGCTCAGCGAAAGCTTCCTGAAACTTCTCTCTGCACAGGCCGCATTTTTTTCTCTAGCATCCTATCGCTAGTGCTCATCCATTCTTCACCTCAACCACCTCTTCTGTTGCCAGGGGGTTGCTGTGTTGCAACATTTCAGAATGTAAAGCAGAAACATTGTCACTTCTGTGCTCAGAAAAATTTCCCTGCGGCACCCGGCTTGTTGGGAAGGAGCTGATCTTGAGCACAGAGAGATGAAGAGAGGGGAGATAAGTAGAGTTTAGGGAAGAGGTCTCACAAGCATGTGAGGTAAGAGATGTGAAGGACAGGGGCTGGTGAAAATACAGTAAAGGGAGAAAAGGGTGAAAAGTGGAAGGGGACAGAACATAAGTACAACATGGCTTTTCTGTCGATGTACTGTTTCCAGTTGTGGACGTAATTAGGGTTTGGGACTCTATGGTGCATAGTGAAAGCATGTAATTTGTGACTTTCATAAAATATTCATAGCAATGGCATAAAAAAAAAAAAAAATCTCCAAGTCCTGGTGCTAGTTCTTGTTTGTTTTGGCCAAAGGATAGAAGTCCACCTGGCAGATCTACAGGTCAGACCCCTGATGATGACTTTTGTATAAAGGAATATAGTTCTGCATAATTGATNTGGTAAGATAGTGTTTTTTTCCCTTGCCTGCTTAGAAATCGTTAGAGTGAAGGTTGCCTGCACAATCCCTACTCATCACCTTGTGCACATGACTATAATAGACTTTCATTGCATGAATATATATTTCTTCTTCCATAGTTCCCTCAGTACATTGCAGTTCACAGGGATGCTATTGATAATTTGCTATAGCTGTAGAGCAGTAAGTTGTAGATTCCTGAATTTTAGGTTCTGTGAAATAGAAATGGTTTGTTCTCATAGAGATATCATAGAATGGTTAAGGTTGAAAGGGACCACAGGAGGTCATTGAAGATTTCAATATTACTTCTATGACTGTGCCCAGGTGTCCACAGGGTTTAGAGATGGAGAAAGAGCCATCAAAATTGGTCATTGTCCTCAGCCAATTTTTTTCCCTGATTTTGAGGTGCTTAGTGTATGCTTCTATTTTTCAATGTGCTGTGACAAAAAGGCAGATCAAAATATGTCACAACAACTTGGGGAGCATCTAGGCAGTGCAGCATGTATTAGGCAACAGCACCTCAGCTGAGCCAAATGTTGAAGGTAGTACTGACCCCCGTGTGTCCTCGATGGAGGCATAGCCCAGGTCGATTAGGTCTTGCTCTGGGAGAAAGACATCCAAAGAGAAGGCTGATCTCTGTTGACCAGACTTTGAATTTGATTAGCAACTGATGAAATTAGTGGTAAAAGAAAGGTGAATCCCATTTTCAGAAAACAGGCAGTATGTAAAACCAAAAATGGCTGATAGAACTACTTGGCTCTTACAGGTTTCTTCAATTTAATTTGGTGTTTAAAGTTTAAGGAACAAAAAAACCTTCTCTCTGAAATTACAACTTTTCTCCAAAAATAGAGCTAGTGAGAAAAATGTGAACTGACTTTACCAAAAATATAATCTATGTCATGAACAAGTCTCAGCTATGGTAAAGCGACAAAGCTTGGTTACTCTTCACCTCTCTCACCCTGCTGCTGCTCTGTGGGGGTCAGCATTTCACAGGGGGGTGCAGAGCTGTTTGCATAGTGTGGGGGACTGCCTCAGGGCTTTCCCAAACCAGTTTTTCCTGCAGCACTGAATAACAGCACCTTATGATCCTTACAGCACTGATAAGCAAGGAGGAAGGGGAAGAACACCAGAGGCTTGCATGGCAGGCAGGGGACCATTGCTGTCCCCTCTGCCTTGTCCATTTGGGTTCTGCAGCACCATAGCCTGGATCCTGGCAGTTCTTTTTACTTCATCCACATACCCAACAGCTCTCATAGCTTTTCCTTATCCTCTGAGAGGGCAGGTCAACCCAACCATTAGTCTTCTTGTAACCCTTTCTAAACCCCATGTGTTTTGAAAGCCTTTCCCTGTGCCCTCTCAACACCTAATTAGGTCAGTCTCTGGCCCTTATCTGGCCCTCTAAGTTTTAACTGTACAATTAAAATAGACTTTTTCTGATTCAGTTCCAGAGTTTCTTACCTTGGGCTCCTTGACTGTAAAACAGTCTGTGAGCAGACTCGACATCCAAAAAGTAGTCCATTTTGAAGGAACTTTATGTTTTTCTACAATATTCCGGTATGGATGATCAGTCAGATTCTAGGAAAGATTACAGAGGTGTCAGACAGAAAAAAGCTGGTGAGTTTCTCTGTGGAAAGAATTATGTAGGCAGTTACTAAAATACTTCATTTGGCATATTAGGGTCAAAATATTTTCAAGTCACTATTCATAGAACTTCATAAACATCCTTTTCTGTTTTAGGATGTTTGGTCCAAATCCTTGTCTAAAGACAAAAAACAAAAGTCGTACTGCAGTATTAGCAAGATTCCTAGTACCTTCCTAGTACAATCACCTGTATTCTAGCCACAGTCTCCATTTCTTAAGACACATACTTGGATTCATCTGCCTTTGCTCTTAAAAAGAAGATTAGAAAAGCTTGGTACAGAGACCTCCTTTAGCTGGATTCAAAGCCAGCACCTCTGAACAGGCATTACTGTAACAGATTGTATTAAAGATAACATTTGTACCCCTTATGCCAAAACACTGCACTAAAAAGAAAGACACAATACTCGGGTATTTCACACCACCTTGATGACCAGAAGCCAAACTTGTCTTCCCTCTCTCCTCTTGCTGACCAGAAGTAGCAACAGAACATTCTACCATCATTTTAAAAGTTGTGGTAGGAGCAATCATTAAGATCCTAGCACTGTTTAGTAGCTAAGGTTTATACTTTTTGCATTCTTCTGAACCTCAGATCTGTCTAGATCCTAGATTACAACTGTCCAAGATGTACACTGAATCAGGTTTCCCTTTGCCAGGCAGAGTTCCTGAATTGATGCACATTATTGTGACCCTTCTCCAGCTTTATTGCTAACTTCTGCATTTTATTATACACTGAACAACTCACATAGATAAAACAGGATTTGCAGAAAACACACAATCCAGTTCTCTCACCCATACCTCAGTGCACCACGGCTTATAATCATAAGCATGCAAACAACTCTGAACAATGTCTATTTCAAGACAGACAGACAAAAATACCTCTAGTCCTTTTCCGTGCAAACCTAACAGAAAGGTAGCAGAGAGTCCGACACTTGCTTCAAGCAATTCCTTTAGTTATGCTGGCAAAAATTAGGAACCCGGGTTTCCTTTTATTCAATTTTCATCAATCAACATGCACTCCTTGCTAAAATTCCAAAGTCTGTCCTGATGAGAAAACTTTTAAATTCCCGAGAAATTCACTTTACTGTAGCACTCCCAAACCAGAAATGGTACTTACTGCAGAGTATCAAGAGCTGCCTGGCAGTGGTGTAAGTTCCAGTAGTTTCAAGGAGGGTTTCTTTGATCTTACTAAATGTCTCCAGTGTAAGCAAACAATTTTGATTGTTTGATTGGAACTCTGATGAATAATGCATAACGTCAACTGGACTTCCTTTATCAGATAAAAATGGCCAGGAGATGTTGTTACTTAGCAACAGGAGGTGACACTACGTTCATCTCCCCTACTCCCCCTCATCCTTCATACTGAAAAATTAAGACTCTGGTTTTGATTTGATAAAAACTTTCCCAAGGAAAAGAAATCTACCTCAAGTTTCCTTAAGCATTTGTTTTTCACTCTGATCTTCCTTGTTGTATCTCATATTCTTAGGTATTTTTAATGTTTCATAATGATTAACTATAACATTTTGTCTAATAATTTGCTTTCAGTAAGTAAAATGCCTACTTTCTCCATCATTTACCACANTTACCAGTGTTACTGACCTCTTTCCATCCTACTGGCATGGAATAAGACTAAGCAAATGCAACCCAGTCTGTGAGCCAGAATGAACAGCTTCTAATTTTCACTTCAACCTCGAAATCAAGAGTACTGAATAGAGAAAGGTGACGGATCTGCTGTTTTGTATTATGATGAAATGAAAGCTCTTAGCACAGATCTGAGTAGAACTGCTTTTTTTTATACTACATTACCCTGCTAATTTGAGGAAAGTGAAAGGCTTTGTTTTACTGTCTTTTATCTGTTCTCTTTGCTACCCCCACAATTTAATTTGCATTTAAAATTATTCGTATGTCTCCACTGCACTCCAAGGTATGGAGCATTTTCTAATCACAATGAATGTTCAGTGTGTTTTTTGTGCAATGCCACTTTTATTCTGAGCCAGAAACATGGTGACTAATTATAATTGCCAGCTATTTTCTAGAATGAAGTACAGAGTGGTTGTCTGATGCAGTTTCTGATTTTTCCTTCATTTAGCAGTACATTGCAACAAACTAGGCAGTCAAAGCACCAGTAAAAAAATAAATCAAATAGCACAGTGTTATGGCATGATGGCTTAAACATGCATATCCATAGACCATGAAAGCAGGATATGTTTTTACCAAAATCTTTTCAGTTATAATTTGCCTTTTGCAAATTTAAAAGTGAGCTTGGATAGTTAATAAACTGAAATATAGCATAGTTACCTCTTGATGTCTTCCAGTTCGTCTAGTTTAACATTATTAGAGCTGAACATTGTTTGGACTCCTGATGAAGTCAGGCACTAGGGGCCAACAAGTGCCATGCTATTCAATTTCATGGGTGTCCCTCACAAGAGGATCAGGACCCTGCTTTTTCCAGCAGGTCTTAGAGTATTTCCCCAAAGCCTGATTTCTGAAGTGAATCAGAAATTAAAGAAGGCAGTGATAAAATGATCCTTTGATAAATTTAAACTTGGAA
>VYZS01064216.1:32562-45897 GCA_013400695.1 Neodrepanis coruscans
TTTCTTACATTCTTCTTCTCCCAGAAAATACCAAAGATAAGGCTGAGCTGCATAGACCCTGGGTAGAGTCTGGTATCGCTGTTCCTATACTAGCACTCCACTAAGTATGGTTGGATTGAGTAGGTGTCTCACCATGCCACCACAGTGGTGGATCTGATTTATGCAAACTGTGTTCCTGCTTTCAGAGATGTGACAAACATTTTCATTCCTAAACACAAATTAAAGCAAAAGCAAACAGCAAGGACACTGTAACCTGATTTCTTTGCATTATGGAATGTTGCTAGCACCCTTCCTCTTTGCATTTTGGAGAGTTTGTATTTGCCATGGTGACTACTGAGCAATAGGTACCTCCAAGCTGGCCTCTGATAATCTTATGGAGCAGGGGCCACTTGCCTATATAGCCCAGATGATTTTCTTCAGCTGAAAACCAGAAAAAAGAAATAGAAGAAAGGCTGATAACACAGAGACGCAGAAGGAAAAATGGAAGACAGGAACCTCACTCGCTCTGAGGATTACACCTGCTTGTTTGCATGCAATATGGAACACTTTTTGTTTTCCTAGAAACACTGGATTTCCCACTCAGGAGGAGACTGAAAAAAATACAAGCTTGCATGCTGGAGAATGTTTTATAGAAGCTGTCCTTTAGCCTTTAGTGTATCCTTCGGAACCCCTTTGCTATCACCCTTTCAATCTGCATTGTCGTCTTCCACCATGACTAGCTAACGTAGTCATTGAAATCACTAGGAGCCTCTCTACTGACCATTGCAAGATCATCCATCTTGATACCTTCATCCATCTCAGGGATTTACAGTTCACTTTAAATTACATTGCAGCAGTTCTGACAGCTGCTAAGAGCTCTCTCTGACAAGGGAGTACTTAGCAACAAGAAAGGTAACAGTGCCTATATATTTATATGCTTCTGTGGCATTCATCACCATGAGGGGAAATCCTTGCCTGCCTGATTAGAATGTCTTTAGGATGGTAGTGTGGGCTCAGATTTGGCTCACAGTCCAGAAATCTTGACCAACAGAGAGGGAAATCCATTACCTTCAGTTCAGTTGAAAAACCCACAGAAAAATGCCTAGAAAAATGTGCAGGTGAAACAGATCTATTTTGAGTTAAATATGATCTGCAGATGAGGCTTCACATATGCTTGAGGCTCACTGTGAAAGTTCTGCACAGCTCTGCTGCTAATGCACAGTGCATTGAGATGGGTACTGTGATGTGGTTTCCTAAGAACAGCAGACCACCTCAGGGGGCAGGACAGGGCAGTAGCCAGAATCAGAAACTACTCTCTAGTTCTCTAGTTCTCACTTTCTTATGTTCTATCAGGGCCTGAAACCAAACTTGGAAAATCTCTGCTATTGACTAGACCGTTTATCAGCACAGATCTGTGTTTAGGATAACAGGTGCAGTGGTTTTGTGACATACACAGATATCTATACAGGACTAGACAGAGTTGAACTCCATGTGAGCTAGACATACATACCAACCAACCAGCCAACTAACTAACATACCAACTAACCTGTGCTAAAGAAATACTTGTAAAAATCCTGTCACAATGTGGAAAAATCTGAAGCCAAAATTCCTCATCATTATCTTTAGAAACTATCACATTTGACTTTTTCCCAAATTAAAAAAAGAAAACTAACAACAACAAAAAAGAATCTCAAGAGGAAATTAATTGAACACTTGGCATTTGAGAGGAGTGAGTAGCCTTCTGGTTCTCTAACAGTCAAATACATGTAGGCATAGGGTTGGGGCTTTTTCCTATTCTGAACTCTCTATTGAGAACATAACTGTTACTGTAATGACTCAGAGCTTGGAAAAAAAGTCTGCTGCTGACAAACACTAATATTAACCTGAAAGAAAGTGGGAGAGAGAATGTAATGTGTGACTGAAGAAGTGTAGGCAAGGTGGTTATTACAAAGAGTTGTTTCCTGAGGGATACATTCAGAATAAAGGAAAAATATAAAAGTTTAAACCCCTAAGCTGTGAAGAATTTATTTTTAATAAATTATAATTATTAGTCTTGTGCTTATATACGTTAAAAAGAGAGGATTGCTAGCAAAATTGGGACACAAATATGTTCTCTGTTTCTTATTTGTAATGCAAGACAGATATTATGATGCACACAACAAACAATAGAACACAAAAATATTCAAATGAGGGCTACAGATGCTTTACAGTAATAGAGACTAACATTGATATTTTCAGAAGTTTCTACAAATTTTGTACAACTCCATCTGAGTTATTCAGGCTTAAACCACTTAGGAATTTTCAGAGAGCTGTCCAGAAGAAGGGGCACTTCCAGTGCCACGGTATTTACTTTTAATACTGCTGCCATAAAAATTATCAATATCCAGAAACATAGAAAAGAATATAAAGGTAGCTCTGGCTCTTGAAATCAGTGGAAAGTTTGGTTTGTGCTTTCATAACAGCAGAGTCACTTTCTTGTTATTTATCTCCAAAGCAAGAACAGCATGGATTCCAACGCAGATGAGATGAGCTTGTAAGGAGGCGGCTTCAGCATCCTTTGTCATGAACAAGAAGTTCAAGAAGTCGCTAGCTAAGAAAATCTTAAAAGTGCTGTCATGGAGAACAAAGGTTATCTATCCTGCGTAGTAAAAGTCTGTTCTAAGATGATGTATGGCAGTTTGATATGCCTTCATTTGAGGAAGGAGAGGTTGACGTCGTAATTATATGATAAGCAGAAAAGAGAGAATTTGGGAGTGCAAGTATGCTAAAACCTAATCCTCCAGTCTTTATACAGACAGAAATTCTTCTGCATTAATTTTTGTAATTTTGTAATTTTCCTCAATTACGTGACCAGATTTTTTTTTTTTTTTTTCTGNCTTAAAAGTGCTGTCATGGAGAACAAAGGTTATCTATCCTGCGTAGTAAAAGTCTGTTCTAAGATGATGTATGGCAGTTTGATATGCCTTCATTTGAGGAAGGAGAGGTTGACGTCGTAATTATATGATAAGCAGAAAAGAGAGAATTTGGGAGTGCAAGTATGCTAAAACCTAATCCTCCAGTCTTTATACAGACAGAAATTCTTCTGCATTAATTTTTGTAATTTTGTAATTTTCCTCAATTACGTGACCAGATTTTTTTTTTTTTTTTTCTGTAACGAGCTACACAGGAATGGGGAGAGGAACTTTCCCTAATTTACTCTCATGGGTGACTTGGTGGAAATAGAGAAATATAGAGCCATCTGTGGCAGGGAAAATGAAGGAAACTAGTAAAATAGATCTTTTGGGTAAGCGTTGCACCACTACCCCACCTGCATGCAGCAGTTGTGGAAGTGGAGGCATCCTTCTTGTTCACTTTTCAAGAAGTTCTGGTGAAAGAATTTTGAAAGGAGCTGAGTAGGCAGCTGGAAACAAAGACAGACAACAAAATCATCCATCCTCTGTGCCCTCCTGGGACTGGCAGTCACCAAAGGTTGAGCTATTCCCCATGCAACGTACAGTGTGACTGGCCAAATACATAATAGNAATAGAAGAAAGGCTGATAACACAGAGACGCAGAAGGAAAAATGGAAGACAGGAACCTCACTCGCTCTGAGGATTACACCTGCTTGTTTGCATGCAATATGGAACACTTTTTGTTTTCCTAGAAACACTGGATTTCCCACTCAGGAGGAGACTNACCAAACCTCTTTCAGTTAGAAGCTATTTCCCCTTGTCCTGTCACTACACACCCTTGTCAAAAGCCCCTCTCCAGCTCTCCTGCAGGTCCCCTTTAGGTATTGAAAGGCTGCTGTAAGGTGTCCCTGGAGCCTTCTCTTCTCCAGGCTGAACAACCCAAATTCTCTCAGCCTGTCTTCACAGGAGCGGTGCTCCAGCCCTTTCAGCATCTTCATTACCTCCTCTGGACTTGCTCCAACNGATTTCAGTATTAACCTTCACTGAAAGAAAGTGAAAATCAGCACAGGGAAACAGGAAACAAATGTATGCTTGCAGTCTCCTGATAGCATTCGAGAAATTGCACTGAAAGGGGATAATTTATATATCTGATTTCAATTGGATGGTGATTTAAATGGGATAAACAATCCCAGGTAACTGAGCAGTTGGACATAAATATAGCAAACATGATTACATTCAATAAAAATCTAAGAATTACAATCTGTCTAGAACAAAATCAAATAAATTCTTGCCAACAGACTTTATGTAAGGCAAAGACATAACTATTAATGAGTCTACAAGGTGTCGTTCTCAAATAACATGTTTTGTTTTACTATTCATAGGGCACTTGCATACATAGATAAATAATACATATGAATGCAAGTCTCTGAATAATTTACATTAGAATCTTAGAATCAGAGAACGATTTGGGTTGGAAGGGACCTTAAGTATTTTTAGTTCCAACCCCCAATGCTTTGGGCAGGGACACCTTCCAGTAGATTAGGTGGCTTTAAGCCCCATCCAGCCTGGCCTTGAACACTTCCAGGAATGGAGTATCCATAACTTCTCTGGGAATCCTGTTCCAGTGCCTCACCACCCACACAGTAAAGAATTTCTTCCTTATGTCTAATCTGAACCAAACCTCTTTCAGTTAGAAGCTATTTCCCCTTGTCCTGTCACTACACACCCTTGTCAAAAGCCCCTCTCCAGCTCTCCTGCAGGTCCCCTTTAGGTATTGAAAGGCTGCTGTAAGGTGTCCCTGGAGCCTTCTCTTCTCCAGGCTGAACAACCCAAATTCTCTCAGCCTGTCTTCACAGGAGCGGTGCTCCAGCCCTTTCAGCATCTTCATTACCTCCTCTGGACTTGCTCCAACTGGTCTGTTTCCTTCTTATGTGGAGGGCTTTCATTTTCCTTTCCTGTTTTTATACCATGCTGTCCTCCAAAAACTGCTTCTATTTCTGTTATGGTTTGGCCTGTGGTTTTTCAGATTAACTTCCCTAGTACAATTGATCAACAACGAGAGCTTCAGAGAAAAGCATCCGTCTTATGCTTCCTACCCTGTGTTGCTCTAAAGCTACTGAGGGCCCATATCTTTTGCAATAGAAACATTTATAGGAATTGTAGGGAAACAGGTGACTTCAACTGACAAAATTGTCCAGATAACTTGAGAATTCCTGGACACATATTACTGTATCTCACTATTAGAGTTATTCCAAAGTTTGCATGCACCTTTAATTTAGTTTGGATGCAATTCTTCTTATGTGCACAAGTTGGGTGTTTTTCTGAACTTCATATATATAAATATATGCAATTACATACTGCTGTGTTCTCCATACTTTTTTGAAGGATTTGATCCTACATACCACAGGTCTATGCAAGGTCAAAAATGACAAGCAAGATAACAAGCCAGAACAACATAATTCTTTCTTAACGACAGTGAAAGGGTAGTGCTGTCAAGTTACTTCTGCCCGGTACCAAAAGTGTGGCTTAAAAGAGGAGTGTGTATTGCACCTAGATGTTGCAATAGCATGATGTGAGCTATACGAGTTCTTCTGTCTCCTCAGACATGCCTTTCTGCCCACATCCTCCTCCTCCTTCACTATACACTGCAGGCTCAGGAGAATACTTCAAAGTTCGTGTTGTTCGTGATTTCAAAGAATTTCTTCTTGCCTTTGAACAAACCTTCTTCGCACCTTCAGCAGGAATTTGTAGGACTTACACCAAATTTGCACTCCACAATGGAACAGTTTCTTCAGCTTGACAAAAGAGCAGGTCTTTAACAGAAAATGAGATAGTTTCTAAAAAGCAGCCAAGGACAAGACCCAGTGTTTTATGTGGGTTGTATTTGTTTTCAGTCAATCCCATTGTGAAGAATAATTATGCATTTATTCTGTTGCCCAATTTTCTCTAATTATTTGAGACACTAGAGCCCATAAGTGAGGTGTATCCCCATGAACTTACAGAACATTGTGTACAGGCACACTGCAAATAACTGCCATGACAAATGACATGTCACCATCTATGGGTGGTCTCAAAATAACATTCAATATTCGCTCAGTGGCCCCCAGGCTGATGAATAATTATAATAAAACATTGTCCTTGGGAGAATGAAGAAAACAGTACTTCTGGCACAGCCTAGAAGTTAGATTTAAAAAATAATAATAATTTTACAGGTGCTTGTTTAAAAACTTCCTAAAATCAACGGAAAGTCCAGTAAATTTAGATTATACACAGTAAGCACAATGCCTCAGTTTTATTCCTTATGAGGCAGATCCTTCTCTTATGTACTGTCTTCTGAGATACTGATAGTTTTAACATTCAGCCTCCTGATTGACTCTCATCTATATATTGTGTAGTAGTAATTTCTGATTTTCAGAAATTACAAAACCAGCAAGTGTCCCTTGTATGGCACACATACCATCCACACAAAATTTCCAGGGACCTGAATGCCAGCAAACCGTGCAGCTGGCATCCTACTCCTAGTCAGGCTTGCCATGAATGACAGCTTTAAAATCGGATGGCTGCAGGCTTAGTTCACATGCTGAGATACCGACTTGCACTGCTTATCTTTTTGACATGATCACGTGGAAGTTCATTGGGTAACTATAAATCCAGGTTTTGCTTTCTGTTGATTTCCAATATTCGATCCATGTGGATGTTAAAGTGAGCAAATCGAAAAGCCTGATCTGACAAGCAGGTCTCATCAGCTCGGTTGTAATTGGGGTGGTAGCAGCAGTAATTGCAAGACATGGTTTTCCATGTGTTACTATCACAGCAAATTTACAGACACTGCTCAGGAGAAGGGGTTGTGGTGATAGCTGCTGTGTTGCACAACAAAAGGGAATGTGATGCTCTGAGCAGCTGTGGAATTACAGCCCCGAAGCTACAAAGATGCATCTTGTGTAGATATCAGTGTCTCTGCAGAGGTGATACCTGGTCTGTAAACGTAGACAACCTGCATCTTTTTTGAGAAATACGACTTTAATATTTCTCCCTCCCGTATACAATTATCTCAGGGTAATAATAACAATAAACCCCCCTCCTTGCAGTGTTTTCTTTTTAAACACATCAAGCATCAGAAAAGCTGTCATTTCAGACCAACTTCTGCCCATCCCTATGGCAACTAATGGAAGCATTTAATACTATATATACAAAATGAAATTTGCTCCCCCGCCATCTCTAGTTATACTCTTCTTTTTATGCTAAAATTGTTCCATGACGCCTACAATGTTTGGAAAATGATTCTGAGGTGACATGCATCAGAGGTTCAACGTCACTGAAAAAAGCTCAAGTGACCAATTAAGAAATATTGATTTTGAAAAAACAATTGAAGAAATTAGCAAAGGCCAAAAATATCTTGTCTGGATGGTCATATTTGTAGTCTTGGAATGCCCAGTATTAAAACTTACCATGTCTTTGCAAAAGAAGGGGGAGAGGAGAAATCAGGCACTGATTATCAAACTAGAAAAAGTGACAGTATTTAATATCTTTCCAGGCTGCAATCCATGTCATAGAAATAACTTTAAAAGCTATGAAGCAGTCTCTGGAAATCCTTCCTCTGCCTAGCCCCATATAGCTTTAGAAGTTATTTAAAGTCAGCTTGAATTTGGGGCTTAAAATATTAAAATAGCAATAATGAAAAGATAAAAGTAATATGGATTTCTTTAATCCCCTTTTCATAAGGGAGAGACATATCCATTGCTTACAGCTGTGTGTTATGAACCGTCTGTAACAGAGAATACATAGTTATTATTTGGCTGTCCGGATTGTCTGCCTTGCTGTTCTTTTTTCCTTATAGCTTTTATCTATACCTGTTTCAGAGCTGTGGACCATATAGTAAAATTATTATTAAATTCAAACATACTAGGTAATAACTTCTTCTTTCTGTTACCCCCTTTGAAGTGGTAAGACATGCACAAAAAGCAACTCAGTTTCAAGTAGGCCAGATTTAAAAAAAATATATAAAGCTATTTTATAATATGTAAACATAGATCCACATATATATGTTCATATATATATACAATAGATGAGATAGGCAAGAAGAGAGCTATTGTGTGCTAATACAACACCTCTGTCACTGTTATAACAGTAACAGAAACTTCACTTAATCAGAATGTCTCTCAAGGATCTCAAGTAGTGATTTCAAGTGTGGTCCACTTCATTAAAGTCAAGAGACAGAGCAGATCTGTCATTGCCTGAGTTCTTATATTCTTTATTAGAGTAAGGTGCTCTGCAAATATAAGGTCTTGTAACACTCACCAATTGGCAAGGACAGGTATCACCTACAGATTAGGCTGAGTAGCTTTACAGTACATTTAGAGAAAATATTGTTATGCAGAATTTTATGACACTTGGAGATGCCTGGATGGGGAAGAAAGAGAGAAGTAGCAGTTTACTTGGAAAAATGTTTTCTACAGTACTTCTTTTGGAATCAATTATTTTGAAAAAGACCTCCAAGGTCATCCAGTCCAACCTTTNAAACACATCAAGCATCAGAAAAGCTGTCATTTCAGACCAACTTCTGCCCATCCCTATGGCAACTAATGGAAGCATTTAATACTATATATACAAAATGAAATTTGCTCCCCCGCCATCTCTAGTTATACTCTTCTTTTTATGCTAAAATTGTTCCATGACGCCTACAATGTTTGGAAAATGATTCTGAGGTGACATGCATCAGAGGTTCAACGTCACTGAAAAAAGCTCAAGTGACCAATTAAGAAATATTGATTTTGAAAAAACAATTGAAGAAATTAGCAAAGGCCAAAAATATCTTGTCTGGATGGTCATATTTGTAGTCTTGGAATGCCCAGTATTAAAACTTACCATGTCTTTGCAAAAGAAGGGGGAGAGGAGAAATCAGGCACTGATTATCAAACTAGAAAAAGTGACAGTATTTAATATCTTTCCAGGCTGCAATCCATGTCATAGAAATAACTTTAAAAGCTATGAAGCAGTCTCTGGAAATCCTTCCTCTGCCTAGCCCCATATAGCTTTAGAAGTTATTTAAAGTCAGCTTGAATTTGGGGCTTAAAATATTAAAATAGCAATAATGAAAAGATAAAAGTAATATGGATTTCTTTAATCCCCTTTTCATAAGGGAGAGACATATCCATTGCTTACAGCTGTGTGTTATGAACCGTCTGTAACAGAGAATACATAGTTATTATTTGGCTGTCCGGATTGTCTGCCTTGCTGTTCTTTTTTCCTTATAGCTTTTATCTATACCTGTTTCAGAGCTGTGGACCATATAGTAAAATTATTATTAAATTCAAACATACTAGGTAATAACTTCTTCTTTCTGTTACCCCCTTTGAAGTGGTAAGACATGCACAAAAAGCAACTCAGTTTCAAGTAGGCCAGATTTAAAAAAAATATATAAAGCTATTTTATAATATGTAAACATAGATCCACATATATATGTTCATATATATATACAATAGATGAGATAGGCAAGAAGAGAGCTATTGTGTGCTAATACAACACCTCTGTCACTGTTATAACAGTAACAGAAACTTCACTTAATCAGAATGTCTCTCAAGGATCTCAAGTAGTGATTTCAAGTGTGGTCCACTTCATTAAAGTCAAGAGACAGAGCAGATCTGTCATTGCCTGAGTTCTTATATTCTTTATTAGAGTAAGGTGCTCTGCAAATATAAGGTCTTGTAACACTCACCAATTGGCAAGGACAGGTATCACCTACAGATTAGGCTGAGTAGCTTTACAGTACATTTAGAGAAAATATTGTTATGCAGAATTTTATGACACTTGGAGATGCCTGGATGGGGAAGAAAGAGAGAAGTAGCAGTTTACTTGGAAAAATGTTTTCTACAGTACTTCTTTTGGAATCAATTATTTTGAAAAAGACCTCCAAGGTCATCCAGTCCAACCTTTGACTGAACACCACCATGTCAAATAAACTGTAGCACCAAGTGCCACGTCCAGTTGTTTCTGGAACACCTTCAGAGATGGTAGCTCCACCGCTTCCATGCACAACCCATTCCAATGCCTAACTAGCCTTTTCAGGGGCAAAATTCTTCCTCATGTCCAACCTGAACCTCTCCTGGTACAGCTTAAGACTATGTCCTCTCATCCTATCACTTGTTACATGAGAGAAGAGGCCAACCCCCACCTGGCTACCACCTCCTTTCAGGTAGTTGTGGAGAGCAAGAAAGTCTCCCCTGAGTCTTCTTTTCTCCAGGCTAAATAAGTTCAGCTCCCTCAAAACAATGCACGAAGGAAACTCAGCTTATGCGGGGGAGGTCAGTGGGCACAGACAGCATCATTATAATGGTGAGTGAAGCCAGACAAAGCAAGCTGTTTCCTCTAAATCACCTTTCCTTTATCTTCCTTCTGCTAGTTCTTTAGTGGACATATAGGCAAATACTTATAGCCTCCTAACATGGTTCAGTGAGATGAGGGTCTAATCATGTACTTTTCCAGCAAAGGAGCCACTTAGAGAACTAAAATTAAAAGGAATTGAACATGCCTTTGCAAGGTCCATCCTTGAAATACTATCTACCTGGAACTAAAAGTGGTGGGTAGGTGGAAATAGCAATGTGCCAAAAAGAAGTAGAGCAGAGTCTAGAGAAAGGAGGAGACAATGGTTCTGTAGAGTGAATATTGCAGCATGCTATAAAAGAGCTGTCTGTAACCCTGTGAGATGGGTTTTTTTGCATATTTCTTATTTGGTTTGTATTTTTCACTTGTGTAATTACAGGAATATAAGCAGTTCAGTCCAAGCCATGTAATGCACGTAGGTAAAACCAGTCTGTTTTAAAATAGTTCTTAAATTGAAATTCACTGACTGTTTCAAGGATTTGGTATTCAAGATGTTTTAGTATTAATGATAAAAAGGGCTTCTGCCAGCAAACCATGTAATAAATACACTTCGTCAGAGAGTTCCATGAACAACTTCCCACACAATCATCCAACAAGAAACTTCCCATCAGAACTGGACCAGTGAGACAAGTGGAGTTTGAATTGGACCACTATCTCTCCTCCTGCTCCAGGTTCTCACACCTGAGTAGGTACTTCCGCTGGGAAGTTATTCTCCCTGAGCTCTGTATGAGGTCAGCAACCAACAAAAACAATTATCCCAGAGGATACCTTTGAGAGTAGTCCTGCCTTGCATCCCTCACTGGTTTTATGAAGAGCCTGTAGAAATGAGCTTTTGGTAAGAATCTTCCTGCTACAAGTCCAGAGGTGCTCTTTGTGGTGAATCAAAATTTGTGACTCACAGCGAGGCTTCAGTGTGTCTCATAACAAATAAGACTGAGTTTTCTGGCTGTTAAAATAAGGGAGAATCAATCATAGAATGGTTTAGGTTGGAAGGGACCTTAGAGATCATGCAGTTTCAACCCCCCTCCCATGGGAAGGGACACCTTTGGGGAGACCATGGTGCTCAAAGCCCATAATGCCTGGCACTGGGCACTTCCAGTTTCTCTGAGCAACTTGTCCCAGTGCCTCATCACCCTCATAGTAAAGATTTTTTTTTCTAATGTCTAATCTAAACCTCCCCTCTTTAAATTAAAAGCCATTGCCCCTATTGCTTTGTCCTATTGCTACATGCCCTTGTCAAAAGTTCTGTATATGGTTTAGCTTGGAAATGGATATGCTGTATAACAGAATTAGAGCTTCGTAATGAAAGGGACTAGTTGGACAGTGTCTGTAGCAGCTCTCTGTTGTATATGACAGGCTTCTCTAGCCAAATTCTGGCACTACTGAAATCAATCTGTGTTTTACACCCACCTTCTACAAGCCCACTGCTTGACCCTGTGTGAATAGTGCATATTGGGAGACATTAACATTTTTTTAGTTATGTGACCTTTCACTTCTAGGCTGTCATTTTCCTCTCAGTGCCTGGAGCCTGTGAGAATATGCAATTTGCTGGAAAAAAACTGTAAGAGCCTGAGGAGGTAAGGACTATGACACACAAATAATGTGTGTTTAAGAAGACAGAGATGTAGTGTGCTCTCCAGGAAAGATTACTGGAGAAGGAAAAAGTCTTTGAAGGCAATACTTAATGCAGAGTTGCAGTCTAAATGGCAAACAGCATAGTGGGATAGATAAATACATGGACAGCAAACAACAACAAAAGCACAGATTCACAGAAATGCAAGGCAGAAGGAGACCTTGAGAAATTCTCAAATCCCTGTGAACTAAGGTGAAAATAGTTTCACCAAGCTCATTCTTCACTGACACTTCTCCAACATACAGTTTAAATCCTCCCTTGAAAGACAGCACAAAGCCTGGTAGGCTTTGCCAGTTACAAGACCCTTAGGATTAGAATTTCTTTTCTTAAAATCTCCCAATTGAATTGCTGTAATATTTCACCCCTTTTTTTCCTCTGGTGCATATCATGAATAATTGAGCAGGATAGTATAACTAGAATGTGTCATGCAGAAATAATATATTCAGTTACTTCACCAAAGGGAGAATTATAGTCCTCTGTAGGTAACTAGAAAGTCACTGTGAGACTCTGAAATGTGAAAACGTTAGAAGAACACATTTGACCATTTTCTCCTTAATGAAGAAACACATTTGAGATGCTTAAATATTTGTCTAGCCTCTCAAGCACTCTGCTCTTCAAGTCCTGTCTGTCTTCTGCAAAGGTTTTTCACTAAGTAGTAATCCATTGGAGTTCCCAGTCATCTGGAGAATTGTGACAAAGCCAGGTGCTGTTATTATTGGTTAAAAAAACGCCTACTTGTCTCACAGAATCACAGAATGGTTGGAGTTGGAAGGGACCCCTGGAGACCATCTAGTCCTGCTAAAGCAGGTTTGCCTAGAGCAGGTTATACAGGATTGTGTGCAGGCAGGTTTTGAATATCCTCAGAGAAAGAGATTCCACAGCCTCTCTGGGTAGCCTCTTCCAGTGCTTTGCCACCTTCAAAGTGTTTTTCCTCATATTCAAGTGAAACTTCCCATATTTCCATTTGTGCCCATTGCCCTTTGTCCTATCACTGCACGTCACTAGAGAGAGTCTGGCCCCATGCACTTGACACCTGTCTTTAAAATATTTGAATGCACTGATAGGAACCCCTCAGTCATTTCTTCTCCCAGATTAACAGGTCCATCTCTCTCAGTGTCCCTTTAGAGAAGAGATGCTTCAGTTCTTTAATCATCTCCATAGCTTTCCACTGGACTGTCGTGGTTTTACCACTAGGAAGCGTGGTACTGACAAGAGGTGTCCGAGAGAAGCCACACACACCCAAAAAGAAAACACACAAGTAACAAGGTTTATTTCACACACACAGAAAACCGACAATAAAGTGCAAAACCAGACAAATTAAGCTGTCCCAGACCCTGTGTTGGGATGGGAAAGCTCTAGGATAACGCTGGTTTTCTGTTGGGGGCTCCGGAAGAAATGCCGGGATAATTAGAGAAGGACCGCTCTCCCAGGGTTCCGTGGCCAACCTGAGGA
>VYZS01064218.1:1406-22301 GCA_013400695.1 Neodrepanis coruscans
AAATTGAATTGCACTTGAATTTCCCCTGGGTTTGGCAGGGAAAACATCTCTGATAAGGATTCATGGGAAGAATAAAACTCACATACTGCTATCAGTTGTTCTGCTAGAAGACAGAGGGAGAAAGAGGAATTTTCTACACAGGTCCTGAACCTGGAGTTAGGCAGTGAAAACACAAGGATTATTACTTATGGCCCTGTTTATAGTGATAGAATGTACTATACAGAACTTTTGTTTCTGCACTTTAACTGAAATCCAACACAGGCTTCTCGAATGTCTTTCTTTCTACAGACTAGTCTTTCTTTGGGGACTGGAAGCCTTCTTTTTCTTCATGCGTAGGACACCTACTTGGTCTGATGAGAAGGGCTAAGTGGCTTCCATTAAAAATACATGGGCCAGTGTTCCTTTGTCGATTGTTAAGGGAGAGTTCAGAGAAAGGCTTTGAGATTTGTGCATAGTCCTGTATTTGAGCTTGAAACAGAGCCTTGAGCCAGTCAGGCTGTCCTATTAGGATTATTATCATCAGGAATGCTGCTACAGATCCATTTAACTACTTGCAGCTACTATGAAACCAGAGAAAAGACTTGCATTGTCTAACTTTGGTTTCTGTGGCATTCATTTGAGGAAGCGGAGACTGAGGGGAGACCTCATCACAGCCTACAACTTCCTCATGAACGGAAGAGACAGACACTGATCTCTTCTCTGCAATGGACAGTGACAGGGTCTGAGTTCTGTAGTTTTGTCAGGGGAGGTTTAAGTTGGATATTAGAAAAAGGTTCTTAACCCAGAGAGTGGTTAGGCATTGGAATAGGCTCTCCAGGGAAGTGGTGGCAACACCAAGCCTGAGAGAGTTCAAGAAGCATTTGGAAAATATTTTCAGGTGCATGGCATGGTGGTTCTGTGGGTTGTGTCGGTTGAACTTGATGATCCTTGTTGGTCCCTTCCAACTCAGTTTATTCTGTGATTCTGTGTTTTTAGGAATACAGTCATCCCTTTCTAATCACAATGAGAGAGACTCATTCACAAAAGCTGATTCTGTACCACTCTCTAATCACTGCCTGTGGCAGCACCTTAATGTTGCCAGAATCCTAATTAAATTTAAGGTGAGCCTGGGCTAAACCTGAACTGCATCTGAAGAAGTGATAAGGAGTAAAGCTGACTTGCCAGACATTACCAGATTGACAAATGCAAATATAGACTTAATATCTTCTATTTTCCCAAAAAGCAGAACTTGCTACACAAGGAGTATCAGTTACTGGGAACACATCCACAATTCTTCCAAACACTAGGTTTAGATCAAGATACCATTACTGATTCCCTATGACAGCCATACATAAAATCTCAGATTTGAGCTTTCTGATAATTTATGTTCCTCAGGAGTTATGAGATCACTATTAAAAGACAATTTCAGTGGTGAGGGAAATTTGGTCCTGGCTGATTCAGGACTGTGGACATTAAGATGGAGTCATCTGGTGGCACTTCCAATGAAAGGGAGGTAAAATTCACGTTTGTGTTGGCTTTCACATGATTTCAACACAATCAGCAAAGTGTGAGACAAAGGAGTCAGAGAGGGATTAAACCTCGACTTGTTTCAAGACAAAGAAAAGGTAGGATCAGAGGTAAAACTATTATTCTTGTATTCCACTGTCTAGTATAAAGTGGAGTTAAAGATTTTTAGACCTTTAAGAGATCTCAAAGCAGTTTCCTCATGCTTCAGGTAAAGTATGTTTTTAATTGTTATGCTTAGCATTGTTTTCACATACTTTTATTTTTTTCTTTGACTACTCTGTCTTATCTACCTCCTGCTTTTGCAATCATGTTCTGCTACAGACTGAGGAGGCAAATGTTTGCTGGTGACTGGAAGGCTGAATATAAGTAACACAGATGTGCTCTTTCTGTACAAATTGGCTAGTGAAGAAGGAACTATATTTGCTGTTGCTGACATTTTGTCAAAGACTGACAGCAGTTACTATATTCAAAAGCTGTTCCTTTAAAATCTTTAGTTGCATTCCTGATTTCCCTATCTGCACTGGGTTTTTTCTCCTACTTAAGCAGGTTCTTGGACAAGAATGTAGTGCAACCAGGATCTGTCATTTAGAAAAATCTGATGCTTGTTGCTTGTTGAGTTTATTAGTTGTCCTGTGCCAAGTTAGATAAACTGTTTAAATGTTCGTCCTTTTATATGGTTTGATCAGACAGGTGGATTATTGCTTCAGCTGCTGCTGGTGAGGTTTAGGCAGCTCCCTGAGGTGGTGGATATGTCTGTTCCTCTTGCACTGCCTATACCTAGCTGTGCTACTGAAAACAGACTCGGCATTTCTGCACACTCAAACCTGCCTTCTTTCTGATGTTAGGTAGTCTATATCTGCTCTCAGGACTTTGACATACTTCAGCTAAGTTTATAGTAAAGAGAAAGGACAAAACTCCCAACAAAAAGACTCTACCCCATCCATTTGTTTTGCAGTTCGTTTTTAGGAGAGGTTTGCATATGCTCAAAATTAAATTTACATCACACTGACATAGTTTCCCTTTTAATGTTACTGAAAGATGCACAGCCAGAGCGAGAAACCACAGATGTACTCAGCCAAAAGGTTAGCAGATTGCATGTTTTAGCATTTAACTAAAAGAGGTAACTGGATAATAATAGATGGCATGTATCAAGGATCTCAAAGTACTGTTCAACCACTATATATAATGATAAATAGAATCTCAGAGAGGAAAAATCAGGTGTGGAGTAGATGGGAGAGACATGGCTGGCCTCACATGCACACAAACACACAGATGGATACACATACACACACATAATCAAATTTGAATTTTTAATTAATTTTTCTTAGATCATGAAGGGTATGAAGCCTGCTAAATACACACATTTTGGATTACACGTTTTTTGCATGATGCTTATCTTTTAACCCTATAAAAGATTGTTTTTGGCAGTAGTTTTAGGCAGAAGATTGTTTACTGTATTACTGGAGAATTTTTGTTGCATTATTTCTTGTGATGCTCTTTGAGGTTTTAGGAAAATAAGTACATTTGAAGGAACATGGCAACGTCTGTCCCATGGACATCAGACTGATTTGTAGAGAAACACTGTGCATTTTAAAATTGTCCATACTAGCAATATTTTATTTTTAAAGATTGCAGAAAATGGGATCAATGAAATACCTATTTAGAATGTGCTGGGAAGCCAGAGTTTCAAAACTGCCAAGCACTGGAAATTCTGAGAGATGCAAAAATTAGAGGCTTTTATTGCTAGAAAAAGTGGTACTTATTCTCATGCAATCTGTCCTTTTTATCTGGCGAATATTTCCAGTGGAAATAATATACTGAAGAGAAGTCTTCTATGCTTTTGTGCACAGTGCACAATTACAATGATCAGGGAGAATAGTGCTACTGATTCTGTGAACAACTGGCTTTGAGTTTCATTTCAAGATACAAATGGCAGTGTAACCTTTTCTGAGTCCCAGACATTATGTAGAAGACTTCAACTTTTTTATTCCCCTTTGTCATACTGAAAGTCACCACTGCACAGAAGAGAGTCATTTTTATGGGTAATTTTACACATTTTGTTACATCAGTCCAACAGTTCAGAATTATGCAACTATCAGATTTTGGACAGGAATTCAAATGGGAGTTTCTGAAGAAACTCCCCTCTAATCTCATATTTAATGCCATCTGTTAACCCACTGGCATGTGTTTAAGGTCAGCCTTAGGCATTCAAGTAACCTCAAATAACCCATTTCTTTTCACAGGTTTAAACACTTTAATAAGAAATAAGGCAAAATATATTCTGGATTTTCCTCTTGGAAGTGTGTTCCCACCATTTGTCCGTGCCTGTTTTAAATGACTGCATGCAGTGTCTGGGTCCTGCTTTAAGACTGAAGGTTTTCTGGAGAGACTTTGGGGATTTTTATTCCGTGGTCTTTCTGTCTTTCCTGGTACATAACCTCATCTTCTCCTCTACAAACCTCATCTTTCCACACAATTCCTGTCTTCATTCAGTAAAGACGACATTTCCACTCTTGTTACTTTATATATTTTCAATTGCCTTCTTGAAGTGTCCTTACATTTCTCTAATCCAAGTTGGTTGATTCTTTAAAATTTTATCTCATATTTAATGCTTTACATCCATGGATTTTTCTTCCAGTCCAATTGTCTTTACAATTCTGTTTTCCCAATCATGTTAATAAAATTACCAACCCTGGAAAGCTTTCAGGAAATCCATGACAAAAGTCACCCTTACTGAAGGACCAAGTACAAGATTTAGTAAGGTGCTGTAGACGTGCTGATATTTTTTCTATTATTAGCCATTAATATTAGTTCTTATGAATGAACCAGGTTATTAGTTATACATAATACTACACTATTATTTCAAAATACTTTTTTTCTTATGGAGTGACAGTCTGATAATATCTTTAGAATGAATTAGGTTGCATATAGCTGATGAAAAATTTTGTGTCTTGAACTGCTTATTTAAATATGCCTAGATCACTATACCTAGGAAGAGAGGAGCCAGATATGAAACAGTTCTTACTAGTGAAGACTGTGGGACAGTAGGCAACAACCTTTCCTTTTGGGTGATTCAATTTCTTTATCAGCCAAGTGAAATATACAGGCAAGAATAAACCAGAAAATAACAGTTGTAATCTGTGTGTGAAACCTATTCATAAGACATATAGATCCATTTGAAAAGATTTAGATCTGTTCAGGCTTTAAGAATAAACATTTATAGACAAAGAGTAATGTCTGCAAGTGATGTAACTCATGCATTTTCATTAGCTTAAGTGCAAATATGGGAATATACGCCAGAGTAGATCTGACCCTAAGTGTTACCCAGAGAGTATTCGTTATTCATAGAATGCCCTCTAAAGGACAAATGTAATGCGTAATCTTATTTGATAATGTACATTCATGTCTCAGAAGATGCTGGGGAATTATTAGCCTTTGAGAGACTTCTTTTTGGCTTTAGCAATTAGTAGAAATTAAACTCCTTAAGATTAAATCTCTTCTTTGGACCTTGCGCAATTTTGAGGCTTTTCCTATAACTCCATAGAGCAATGACAGAAGCCAAGCACTGAAACCAAGTTTCTAATAATTGCTGCAGTGGTTTAGCCAACTCCTCTTGAAGCTGTTCCGACTATGAAAATGACCTGTATGAAAATTAAATTCTTGGCCTTTATGTCTTCTTTGAAAAGCATATCCTTTCTCCCCAGCATCTGAAAATAGCATGTGACTGTAGGGAGTTGTTGAAGATGGAGCCAGTGAGCAGGGGTTTTGGCATTATTTAAATCATTGACCACAAATGTTTTAAGTTAGATTGAACATATCCTCAACATGAAAAAAGTAACATTCTTCTAGTGTTGAAAAGTGAAATTGCTGTATAAAGCAGTGCTGAAGCCTTTCAGAGAAATGGCAGGGTCTTTGCCTTAACAACCAAACTTACTGATACAGGAAAATGAAGTAAAAGTCAATAAATTGCTGATGAAATGGAGTTCAGTCTATTCCATACTGAATTGGTCTCTATGGTACATTATTTTCAAACTTGCCCAACTGAGTTTTAAATAATGGAACTCCTGACACTTTTCTTGTTATATTTGCAAAAGTAATGGCTTCCTTGTTCTGTTCACTTCACAGGCTAAAACATATTTAAGTGGAAAAAACTGATGGTAGACCAGTATTTATCTGAATTGCACATAGAGTTCATTGAAGCAGCAGCCTCTGGTGGAAGTTATGTATATGTAAAGGTACCTTCAGGTTGGTCTGAATCCCTGGTGATGGCTGAGCAGAAGTAGCCACTCTGGGAAGAATCTGATGAAGCTGCAACTTGTCACAAATGCAGTATTGGATGTAGCCCACACAGAAGAATACTTGTCCATACTCTTTGACAAATACCTTGTTTCCATCACACAAGAGGAAGAATTTGGGAAAAAATTAGCAGAACAGAAGGTCTGTATTGGAAATGATTATCTAAAATCAACTGAGTCTAGGAAATACGCATTTCCTTCTGGAAAAGTCCAGTGACTACAGTAATTTGTATATAGGTGTGTACCTTGTAAGACTTTGTAGGCTGATTAAAAGAGATCAGAGGTGGAATATTCTGTTCCATAAAAATTCCTTAAGTAATTGCTCTCCTGTAACAGTAAGTCCTGTTGCTATTGAATGCCAACAGATCTTTCCAAAATCTGTCTCAGTGGGCAGGGTGGAGCTGAGGGAGCTGGAGCCTGGCCCTGCTGCAGCACTGCTGAGGCAGAGGCTGAGGGTTTGTCAGCTGCCAGTGACACTGGGTTGAGTGGGGTGTATGGGCTGTGCCTACCTTAACCACCACAGTCCTGATCCAGCCTGAAACTGTCATCATCTCAGCAAAAATGCAACAGCAGGGAGGTTGTAGAAGTCTATGTCAAAGCAGTGCATCCCTATGGTAACAGATATCTTTCAATCCTGACCAGGTGAGTTACCACAAATGGGGCCCAAAAAAACATCTGGTGATTGCATAGGATTGCAAATTAAGGCCTGCATGCATTATTGCTCTAGAGAGACCTGGCAATGTTTAGGATGTTCATTTGTTCTAAGGAAGTCTAAGCACTCACTAATGCATAGGAAAGTATTTGAAGGGTGAGGTGACTGTTACTGTCTCAGATTAGCTACTCATTTCTGAGACAATCAGCAGGTATAAAGTATTTAAAATACCTCTGACAAATGATTATTTCTATGAATGACTATCAAAGTCACCACAGGTGACAGGCTTTAAAGCATGAAGTAGCAAGTCACCTGGAGAGAGAGATATTTCCCTCTCCTGAGGTAGGTTTGGAGTATTTTGATTTAAGTCCAGCTGATAAAGCCTTGACTGATGTGGTAACATCTGGAGGACTATCTGAATTCTTAAATGCTGTGGGACAGGGTCAGAGGATAAAGACGCTCTTAACGAAGAACAGGACTTTTGAGTTTACACAGTCCGGCCACTGAGTCACTGGTAAAGGCTGGATTTCATCCACAGAGGAATGAAAGCTCAGCACAAGCCACCAGTCATTTCCTAGCTTTTGCAATGTATCCTGGCAGCAGAATCCCCCTCTACAGACCCATTCCCAGTACTATGCTTTGTCAGCCTTTCCCCTGAACTAAGAAAGGCTCTCTGAGTCAGTTTGTCAGAAGCCTGTTTAGTCAAATAAAGGCATTCCCCCTTTTCTGCATCCGTCTTTCCATCTGGGATTCCCAACACTGGAATCTTTACCTGCCAGAGACAGAAAGGACTGTGTATGAGCAAGCCTGTGCGACATGCTGAGGAATGTTCATGCTGAAGACAAACAGTCAAAGAGCTTCAGAAGGTACATCATCTTCTACCTCATCTCAGGGAGAGAGCCAGGGAGAACATGGTTACTTAGACATAGACACAAAGAGGGCCATGAAATTTGGGTTAGCGTTTTTCTAATTAATCTATTTATCACTTTTTTTTTCTTTCCCCTAGTTCAGAGTAAATCTATTTAAGGTTCCCTGCTGATTTCAAAGAAGGAAAGAAAAAGGTTTTTAATTAGAACTGTACAGTTCAAGTACCTAAGAACCAATAGTAATTGAAAGTTGAGGAAACTTCTTCCAAGCACACCCAAGTGCACACCTGAGTACAGTAAAACCTCCTTTAAGAAATTTAGTTCCATGCCAGTGATATTTTAAGAGGATTCTCCATCATAGCTGAATGTATTGGATTTTTCCATGTATTCTCTGGAGTTCATCCACATACTATGTTGTTGGGTATCTAGTAGTATAAATTGTAGCCATGGGTATTAGATGCAATCACAGATACATTTGTTCATTAATACACTTCCTAAAATTTTGTTGTTCTCTGTAGGTGGTTTTATGAAGAGTTAAATGGATTATTCCTACAGGCTACCAAATATAGCCAATATATTTTCGTTTAAATTGTTTTAACTACTACTTTAATCTAAAAGTTAAGGCTACAAAATATCTTCAATCAGCAGATTGGAAAAAGAAAATTCAGGCCATGAGAAGGAGATCTTCCTGAATAAGTGATACCTTATCAATACATTAATCACACTTCCTTAGGGAAAAAAAAAAAGAGATTCATATTAGAACACACTTCTCCAGATCAAGAACTCATTGTATGAAACAGGGTTTCTGAAGAAGATCCTTCTCTAAGGAATTCCCCCTCAGCTACTCCTTCAAAGAAAAGCCTTCAGGTATGGATGCAGACTTGGACCTTGTCCATACATTTTTTGGGTGCATTTGAGGACATAACCATACTAGGCTTAGGATACAATAGTTAAATTGATATTGCCTTAGTGATGAAGATGACTTCTGATCCTCACACAAAGGTGCCTCTACAGTGTCTAGCCCATTTTGGTATGGTCACATATATAATCTGTACTGGCTTAGCTTTCTTCATCCTGCTGTGACTTCATCTGCACTAGCAGCTTGCAATGATACACCTGCATGGTTCACAGGGCAAAGCCCTTGAACAGATCTTATCTAGTCCTGCTCAGCCCCCCTCCTGTGGTCACACATGTGAGAGGGGACTGGGCATGAAGAGCTTAGCAGGTAATGAAATATTGCTTTGATTTCTCCAGTAATTCAGTTTCTTCAGGAATTTCACTGATGCCTAAAGGGTTTCTGCTTTGTGCAAATCAAGGGATTGTTCAGCTTTGTTTTATGTGGGGTCTTCTTGTTATAGACAAAGGTACAAGCCTTTCAACTTGGCTGTGACAGAGGGAAGGAAGCTCACACAGACACGCACCAAAAGCACACTATGCTTTAGACCTGTACACCATAACATTAGTCATCCACACTGCCCTGGGTCAGATCTTATCACACAGTTCCTTATCCTGGGAAAAACCAAGCACAAGGACACTCTGACCTAAATCAGAGCTTGGGAAAATCTAAGCTTTCATTTTCAAAAAGCTCTCCAGTCTTCATTTTTTGGAAGAAAATGCAATTTGAGTGTACACCAAGATTATAAAGCCAGAAGACATTAATACAATACATGTATGTATACATAAAATATCTTCAAATTATACAATACATATGTTTTATATAATAGAATGTATTAATATATTTAATCTTATGATTTTCAGATTAATATCATCCTTCTCAAGGATCTCTGTGCTGATTCTGGAATATTCATAGCTCTCAACGGTGAAAATATTTCCTTAAGAAAAATAAAAAGCTACAAAGCAATTTTTGGACCAAGTACTTGAAAATCTGAAATTAAAATGCTAGCTATTTTTTAGTTAAGCTGTTCCCCAAAAAAGTCTGATGTATTGGCTGGCTAAGATCTCTGTTATGTCCTGCCAGAATTTAGACCTGAGTTTCAATGTCTCTTTAATATATTTTTTTTTCCCATTTTCAAGAACTCTGTTTCTAGAGCTCATCATCTGATGTTATGCATTAAAATTAATAAAATTTTATAATTCATAAAATGCATAAAATACAGCAGCATTGTATTAAATTTGGGAAACATTCAAACAATTTAGTTGTCAGAAGAGTTTTGATAAGGACCTAGAAACCTTTAATATTTCAGTGTGAAAAAGAGGAAGTTTAGCTGTGCTTATTTGAACTTGATTTATTATTATCAGAGAATCCTGGTGCCTGGTGAACCTGAATATCCTTCTAAAGGTATCTCCTGGCAAGTGGTGAGGAACAGCCAAGTAATTCAAAAGTGTAATTAATTTTTGGATGTTCTTTCCTGACATGATAACTCAAGGTTATAATATGTTCTTTAGGTGATACTAGAGGCCCCAGATTGTCTCTTAGCTGGAATTATCTGTGCTAGAAGGTGCTGTAGCAGAAGGCATTTTCCAGGGTTCCTTTCTAGTTGTGACAAGCTTTTTTATCTGTCATGGTTTTACCATGAGGAGGTGTGGTACTGACAAGAGAGATCCAACAGAAGCAACACACACCAAAAAACCCCAACACAAATAACAAGTTTTATTTTATACACACAGAAAACTGACAATAAAATGCAAAGACAGAAAAATTGAACTCTTCCGGGTCCAACGGATGATACGGGAAAGCGTTAGGGTAGCGCTGGGTCTTTGCCAAAGCCTCCTGAAAGACACTGTAAAAATTAAAGGTTCTCTGTCCCTACCCTCCCTTTCCCAGATAAGGAAATACCACTGCTGATGGAAAGATGTGGTCTTCAGCCCGTGCCACTGTTGCTGGAGTCATTGTTCCGCCTGCGCCGCTGGAAAAACTCAGTGCGGAGACGACTGGAGATGTTGTCCCAAGCTCTGCTTTCTCTGAAAGAGAAAGATGGTCGCCTCACTAGCCCTTTTATAGGGGACCAATATTGCACAGGCGCAGGGTGCTTCCCGGTCGCAAGTTGCCCCTGGATTGGATGGTCAGTGTCCAAGAACTGCCCCTAGTGAGAGGTTCCGCTATGAGCTAAAATGGCAGCTTGGCACCACATGGCTGACCCTGGGCCAGGGGTGCAGGCCCCCTGTGGCCCTGACCAGAGTCCCGGGGGATCCTGGCAGCGCCACTGGGCCGCCCTGACTTGCACCAGCCCTGGGCCACTCGCCACAGTGGCTCCTCTGCTGCGAGAGGGCCACTGACAGCCCTGCTCCATCCTATGCACATGGGAGACCCGCCACGCATGTGTGGAGCGCTGAGTCGGGCCTGGGCCAGGACTGGCCATGACCGCTGCAGGGACCGGGTCCGTGTCCGCCAGTTCCTGCGCTGCCAGCGGCACTGTGCCTGGGCGCAGCCGCACAGGGGTAACCAGCCCGGGAACGGGGAAGGCAGCGGCCGTGCGTGGAGGATGCAGCCATGCCGGGGACTGGCCCCACCCCTGCAGGCTGTGTGCTGCGCCAGGACGGGATGGTCCCATCCCCACCCACACTCACTGCCGTCGCCATGGCAACATGCCCCAAACACACAGGAAAGACAGTTTAACACAGCCCCAGTCCCCCATCCCAAAACCCCTCAAAAAACCTCCAAAAAGCCAAAAAAAGCCCTTTCCCCATCCCTAAAAAGGGAGGAGAAAGATGGGGGAAGGGAAAAACAGGTTTAGCTTTCAGAACTTTCATTTTCAACCCACAACAATCTATTAGAAGTAGGGCAAATGTTGGGGAAATTCAGTGCTCCATTGATGAAAAAACTCTTCCTCATTTGAGTTCACTTGTCCAAGTGCGTTTATCTTGAAAAATTGATATAACAGTGTTTAAGAGTGGATAGAATAATGCTTGCATATCTCAAAAGAGCATTGTGAGGCTGATTAATTGACTTTTGTGCTATGCAAAATGTTTCTATCAATTCTTAGATTTCATGTGTATGTCAAAAATGAGATAGATGGATAAATGTATAGCAGTACATACACGAAAAGGCACTTTTGAGTTCATATATAAAATGTTGTATTTTGAGAGACCATTACCACTCAGAAACAAGACCTTAGGGAAATCATAAATAGTACCACAAAATTGCCATCTTAGTGTTCAGCAGCAGTAGGAAAAGCAAATAAATATTCAGAAGTATTAGAAAGGAGGAGAAAACAGAAAATATCATTATGACTACAAATACATTCATGGTTTTCCGACACCTTGAGAGCTGTGTGCAATTTTGGTCCTCCTATCTTAAAAAAAGCATGTCCTTAAAGGGGAAAAGGTTCAGTTCATAGTGAGAAGGCCAATTCAGAGGTATGGAACAGCTTCTCTGTGAGGAAAAACAAGGTACATCTACCAATTTTAGTTCAGATAAGACATCTGGTTTTGAAATAAACCTTCAAATCATCCTTGGTTACTGCACTTTGATTCAAATACAGGACAGTCCTGGAGCATCTGAGCTGAATTCCTTTTGGATGAAACAAAACCAGATCATGCCTTGAAACATGCCTACTTCTATTCCAGAACATGCCCAGTGCAATCCAACTGCTAATGACTGTAAAATCTGGAGGACCAATTTTATGCTAAATGGAAGAAAAAATCTTGCTGAGCATAACAGAGGCACTGCATCAATAATTTTTCTCTTTGAGTACATTTCTATTACCTGCTCTGCAATGTAGGCATAGCTGAGATGGGCACTTAAACCTGAAAAATACATGATTCATTGGAAGTATGAGAGAGGTCAACGTAATTCCAATTGGTATGGAGAAGAATGTTAGAGATCAACTGGTTGTTGTATTTTTTCAGATACAGATCCTACAGAATTAGGAATTACATTAATTTGGATCAGGTTCAAGAAAAAAGGAAAGGCTTGAAACCTTGTGGAACTCCTCGACAAAAAATGTTTTATATAGATGAAATTCAGGCAGATATGAAGGCAGACTGGACTAGCTCTTGGAAGAGAGAACTGTTGATATTTAATAACTGGGTTACTAAATATGTCAGGAACAGAAAATTTCTTTTGATGGAAGTAGGTAGATCACATATGGTCCCTTTTCATTCTCTTCCCTAAATGTCCACTTGTGACCACTACAGGAGAGAGAACATTGATCAAGGTAAGCCTTTGCTCTGAGCCAGTGGTGTGTTCTTTCTTGTGTTATGTTTTGTTCCTATATTCCTTTATTTTGTATATAAGAAGTACTGTAAAAATGATCTTTGCAGAGACAATTAGATGTGAATTTTACCCTTGTAGCTGGTGATTTCCATATCAGAAATATTTCTCAAAAACTCATGCATGTTAAATTAAAGTGTATTTTTCTGAGGAAGTTTTGAGTAAGTCATTTCGATGAATTTCAGCATCACAGGCTACCTAAACTCTAAATGACTGCAACAATAAAGGTTATTCATTTGAAGCAGCCACAATTTCCTATCGATATTTTATGTTCATTTTGATTTAAGCTTCACTATTACAACGTTGCGTAATTTCACAGGTGTATAAAAAAGCTGGGTGTGTTAAACATTCAGTTGCAAAAGGGCAGTGGAGATAGCTGAGAGAGACTCCAAGTCTCCTTAGTCTTCATGTTTATGTCCCTTTTTAACATAAAGAACATTTTTTTTTCTTGTATATATGGGTGCCTTTGTATAGTAATAAAATAAACCCACTTTTGGTTTGAACATAACAATTTTTAGCAATGAACAGCTAACAGCTAAAAACAATATATTTGACATTTATGACACAAGAAATGCAATGACTGATTGCAATAGTAGAAGATTTGAAGATTTGAAACATTCTCCTTAGAGAGATGGTGTAGTCAGGTGATGGTGCACTGAAGCCACAAGAGGATTGTCGTGGTCTGAGTCAAATAAAGAGCAATTGGTTTAGAGTGATGGAAGCTGTTCCCAGTGTTGGACACCTTTCCTTGCTACAGTGCTTTGGACATGGCAGGGGACAAGGTTTCTTGGCTGGCTGGCCTTACCTTGAGTGTGGAGCATGGTTGGATTCCACCCTGGGATGGCACAGCTTCAAAGAATACTTTTTATTACAGCTGAATGACTAAACTAACTAATAACAGTAAATATTTAATGTGAGTCAGACAAACCTTGTGAGTCAACAGTTCTCATGGTATTACACAATGCTTTTCCTTACCAGCTGAGTACCTTGAATTCCTGTAACTGCACTCAGCTGGTAATGATCTCAGACTATGAGGTGGCAAGATGTGACTGCATAGCTCTTTCATGAACCAGGTCATTTGGGTGCTGGACAGTGCTCTGACTTCCAATTGCTTGTGTGATGTGAACTGTGCTTAACTGGAGAGCAAAGCACCACGAGACACAGAAAAGTTGCCAAAGAATAACATACCTCTACTCTGGCCTAGTACACTGAAAAGACTTGTCATTTAAGATATATGTAATCATTAAGAGATATGTAATATACTTTTTAAAGATAGACAGTCTTTAACTTAATTCTAGCTACAATCTAACATACAGTGGGAAAAGCATTTATACAGATACCAGTTATAATCCCCATATATTTGTTAGTTTTAAAACTTGCAGAGGGGAGAAAGACTCATGGAACCTTCTTGGGATGATTTAGAGAGGTCTGAACCTTGACACAGTGATATATTCCTGCTGTTCAAGTTCTCTTTTGCTTATGTTAAGAATGGCCTCATCACCAGCATTCTGCTCGTATACCTGTAAACACTTGCTCCAGGAAAAAGCTGTGCCAGAGTTATTATCAGTGCACATGATAGAGTACACCAGGTGTTTTTGGTATGAAAAACATTTCACAATAAATCAGTAGGAATATAATTTCAGAGATTATTTGGTTTGTTCTCATTGTATCTTCTGTGTATGTAAGAGGGAGTGCACATAAACTTTGATGTAGGTAACTAGAAATGAGACAACTGCTAAAACACAAGAAATAACATGGTACAGCACCTGAGGAAAGACGGTTCAGAAGAAATCAAGATTAGGGAACATATTTATGTTTCCCCCAGGGTTTTTTTATTGAGAGATGGTTTAAAAATGGAGGAACATAACCTTTGACTCTTCTTCCATTCAGAACTTTGATTTTTATTTGACTTACCCTTCTAATAAGACAAAGATTTTCATTTGATTGTGAGATATTTCCATCCCTGAAGGTAGAGAAAAGGGTTAAGGCTCTACCAATATATCACAAATTCCTTCTCTGAAGGCTGTGGTAATGTGTAGAAAGGCTTATAAGCATGACATTTTTTATTTTAATCCTCTTCCATTAAATTCTAATGACTGGTTGCTAAACAATGTCATGCATTTCCTGCTCCTTTTATGGGGAGCTGTTTTATAAAGCAGCAGCTTGAAAGTGTGCAGGAAGCAGTCATTTCTGGAATTGATTGCATTTCTGATAGAGCACTTTTATACTGTATCCCTGGAGAAACACTGCAGGTCATAATGGCTTATGTTCTCCTTGTGGCTGCAGCATAATATTTTACAGCAGTAGACCAAAGATGGAAACCATCTTTAAACCTCTTACTAGGCTCCGTTCATTCTGTTTCTTTCTTTCTTTGTTTATTTAAAGACGGGAGATCATTATTATTAGTGGAGGTGAGTAAAAGGCTGTGTACAATACAATGAAAACCTCTAGGCCTGAAACAACTGATGCTTATAAATTGGTTGGGCGTATGATCCACAAGAAACCTGTCCAAATTGGTGAAGTGATGTGGAAAGGGCAGTTGAACAAAAGCAATATTTGCATACATCAGGATGGCAGTAATGATCTTGTCCCTTCTGTCTGTCACATGGATTCATTAGAAGTAGGTGTCAGCCATTGAGCTTTGATTTTCAGCACAGATAAGTAATGAACAAGCAAATAAAGGAAACAAAGGCTGGCCATGCTGCAGAGCAGTGTGATGATCCAATTATGCTGAGAGATTTTCTTGTCTGTGTGGTCGATATAAGGGGATGTTTCCCATTGTTTCTGTTTCTACAACTCTGTCCGCAGTCAAATATTGGTAAGAGATATGTGGATCTTTCATATATCTTCCCTGGAACATTGCTTTTCCTCTTCCTGATAGTAATCAACAAAACAGTCCCCGAGTGAATTCTTCCTGACACAACAGATTTAGTGAGTGCCTGGCTGTGTGTAAAACATGTAGAAAAAACACATAGCATTTGCTGTGGTTTCTTTTTTTTTACCATTTGCAAGTGTGTTGATCTGAAGAATATGTAGAAATAGAGATGTTTTTTACTCTTTCTTTCTGCAGACGCCTGAAATTTTAGCATGGGACTAAAGGCTTCTGCCAAATAGTTAAGTGGCGCTGGATATCAATCTTTCTACTAATACCAGGCTGTTGCAAACAATTTATTATGACTGGACTGTTGTTAGCTTGAGCAGATTTCCTGTGATAGACTTACATGGTATCTCAGGCCATTTTTTCTTTAATACTGTGATAATCAGGACATTCATTAAACAGTGAACTACCTCGGCACCAAAATTGGGGGTGGACTAAGAAAATGTACTGTTGTGACCAGAGAAGGGCGAAGATATTTAAGATATACTAGTGAATGAACCTCTGGCTTCTACTAAAATTTAGGAAGGTCACTTACTCTATTTCAACTTGCCTGTTTCTGAGATGGCAATAATACAATGTCACTGAGTGCAATGGAATTTAATCAATAAATATTTGCAAGGCATTTTGAGATGTCACATAAAAAGTTTTGCAGTAATTCTTGAGAAGACTGCAAAATCTTGCTGGTAAGTCTGTAAGGATCACCCTGAGATGAGGCTGCTTTTGAAACCTCTAAGAGAAAGCAGTGTAGAAGGGGCCCTAAGGCTATGAAAGGTGAATCAATGTGTAATCAGCACCCTCTGTGACAGAATTAAGGCCTTTTTCTCCTTCTGTATTTTTGTGGTTCTTATTAACACTTAGCTTGTGTGTAAATCCATTGTTTTCTAAGATACTCATGTAGGACAATCTAGCCTGTTCTTTTCCTAAAATTGTAGAGATAAGCATATAATAGGGATGGCAGAAGGGAATATGGAGTACAGGACAAATGGAAATTCATTTAATGGATATGATTGTCACTAAATATGTCACTGCCTTCTAATATACAACTATCTTTATGTTAAGAAGAAACATTAAAAAATAAAATACAGTGATTTAAAGCTGTGATTCGTCCTATGTTCTATCTGCTCTCCCAAGGCCTAGATCTCTGCAGCAATAAAAAAACCATAAAGTGATCACGCAGAAAAGCACTTGATATTTNTGCCACCACAGCAGTTTCGGCTCTTTGTATGGTGGCAGATGATATGGCAGCATACCCTAAGCACTATAGGGTGTAGCCAGCGTGCTAGGTGAGGACTCAAAATTCCTATGAGCAGATAGAATATATAGATCAAGGAGTTACCATGCTTATAAAATAACTACTAATACCTAAATTTCTTTGCCCAGCATATTGCAATCAACATTTTTGCCCTGGGTACTGAGTATGTGGCTCTATCTGGTTCATCTGGCTATATTAGAATGTGTAGAAGATATTTTATTGTCTTAATTTTCTAAAAGATAAGTTCTAAAGGGTTCTGTTGCTCTGTGAGCATTACTATAGCAAGTAAGTCATGCAAGAATTGTCTTCAGAATGTATTCTGATTTTCATTATTTCATTCTCACTACAAAAATTTCTCTTGCAATTTTAGGTCACCTACCCAGTGATGTAAGACTGTGACAGAAAGATGTTTCTGTATTCTGCTCCAGTTTTGCACCGTGTTGGTATCAGATTTTCTTGTATATCTTGTGCCTGTCCATCACCTGGCTGAATCTTCTATTGGCTGTGCCCTATAGTGCTTAGGNAGCTATTCCTTCTTCACACCTCTCCTGACTTTACAGATAAAATCCTTCCACCATCCAGGAGGGAGAATTATAGAATGGCTTTGGTTGGGAGGAACCTTAAAGATCATTTAGTTCCAACTGACCTGCCATGGCAGGGACACCTTCCAATAGACCAGGTTGCTTAAAGCCCCAAGGAAAGGAAGGACTCTGGGAAAAGCAATCACCTCTCTGACCTTCATGGGCAAAAGCATAGTTCTATAGATCACATTTTTCTCAAGTTTCCTCATGAGAAAAGTCTTATTACTCTATTTGAGAGTCCTCACAATCATCACGTTGACATTTTGCTTCTATAAAGATGATAAAAGACCTGCCTAAATGACTCCTGAAAAATAAATATATTAACAGTGACAAGCCTTTCCTGCAAGAGCCTAGCTTCATTGAAATGTAAGGGAATGTAATAAAATTTGATTTCCTAATAGCCCAGAGATCCAAGTAAGAAAAGCACCGAATAGGGATGTGTGTCTTCAGGACTATGTACTCACCACATGAAAACAATTACAATGAATAAAGTTCAAAACTAAAGAGGTAGCCTTTTTCTTATTGTTCTGCAGCCAAAATTTCAGACTGTCTTATGATAAAAATTAATAATGCATGAATATCATTCAATCCAATATCATTCCTTTCTCAAATACAAACATTAACAGACAATCAATAACAAGGTCTTCACAAAATTATTTTTTCGGTATAGAGAAAAAACAGAGATGATATCACTAACTCATCATTATCACTCATATTCCTTGCACAGTTAGCACTGTGCTTTCAGAGTTGACATTCAACCATGCTTCTGAGGTTTCTACCATTTTCCCACTCTTTTTCTGCCTAGTCCCTCTGTTCCCACTTACTTGCGGACTACTGTTTAGTTAGCTGTCTCCACAGAATAAGTTATAAAATGCAATATGCCTAAAACCATACAAAAAAGTATAACCAGGACAAATGGAAATTCATTTAATGGATATGATTGTCACTAAATATGTCACTGCCTTCTAATATACAACTATCTTTATGTTAAGAAGAAACATTAAAAAATAAAATACAGTGATTTAAAGCTGTGATTCGTCCTATGTTCTATCTGCTCTCCCAAGGCCTAGATCTCTGCAGCAATAAAAAAACCATAAAGTGATCACGCAGAAAAGCACTTGATATTTTTAGCTTTTACCTTTTTAGCAAGCTGATTTGAAAATTCACATATGTATTTTATGGTGTTCTGTCGGATATTTAATTTCTTTAAGTTTCCATCAGGCTAAGTAGATGAAGGCTTGAAAGAAGCTGAGCTTGAAATTCCTGACAGAGGTGAATGGTAAGAACCTCATTATTTTTCCTGGTTATACTTTTTTGTATGGTTTTAGGCATATTGCATTTTATAACTTATTCTGTGGAGACAGCTAACTAAACAGTAGTCCGCAAGTAAGTGGGAACAGAGGGACTAGGCAGAAAAAGAGTGGGAAAATGGTAGAAACCTCAGAAGCATGGTTGAATGTCAACTCTGAAAGCACAGTGCTAACTGTGCAAGGAATATGAGTGATAATGATGAGTTAGTGATATCATCTCTGTTTTTTCTCTATACCGAAAAAATAATTTTGTGAAGACCTTGTTATTGATTGTCTGTTAATGTTTGTATTTGAGAAAGGAATGATATTGGATTGAATGATATTCATGCATTATTAATTTTTATCATAAGACAGTCTGAAATTTTGGCTGCAGAACAATAAGAAAAAGGCTACCTCTTTAGTTTTGAACTTTATTCATTGTAATTGTTTTCATGTGGTGAGTACATAGTCCTGAAGACACACATCCCTATTCGGTGCTTTTCTTACTTGGATCTCTGGGCTATTAGGAAATCAAATTTTATTACATTCCCTTACATTTCAATGAAGCTAGGCTCTTGCAGGAAAGGCTTGTCACTGTTAATATATTTATTTTTCAGGAGTCATTTAGGCAGGTCTTTTATCATCTTTATAGAAGCAAAATGTCAACGTGATGATTGTGAGGACTCTCAAATAGAGTAATAAGACTTTTCTCATGAGGAAACTTGAGAAAAATGTGATCTATAGAACTATGCTTTTGCCCATGAAGGTCAGAGAGGTGATTGCTTTTCCCAGAGTCCTTCCTTTCCTTGGGGCTTTAAGCAACCTGGTCTNAATTTCTCTTGCAATTTTAGGTCACCTACCCAGTGATGTAAGACTGTGACAGAAAGATGTTTCTGTATTCTGCTCCAGTTTTGCACCGTGTTGGTATCAGATTTTCTTGTATATCTTGTGCCTGTCCATCACCTGGCTGAATCTTCTATTGGCTGTGCCCTTTTACTAAAATCCACTGGAAGGAAGAATAATAAACTAGAAACCAGCTTATTTCTTGGAAAAGGAAAATGTNGCCATTCTATAATTCTCCCTCCTGGATGGTGGAAGGATTTTATCTGTAAAGTCAGGAGAGGTGTGAAGAAGGAATAGCTGAGTTAAGGATAGATTGATTAATGCTTCCTTGTTTCCAACTCTAGTCTTTAGTGGAATGATGATTATTTGCAGTAACAGACCCTACCTCATTGCCTCTGCTCTTGCCCCCAAGGAAGAGCCCTAAATGCAAATTCCAGCAGAAAAAAAAACCACCCAGGAGTCTGAATGCAATCCTTTTTATAATCTAATTGCCATTTTTTATGATCTGGTTCTGCCCACCGTTGCTCTAAAAATCCAGGAGCACATTTCCAATTCTTCTCGAACTGTGATCTATTCCCAAATATGCACTTTACATTTACACTTAATATTTACAATGGAGTCCCTCTCTGTACATTATAAAACTTAGGTAGTATCCCTAAGGAAATCAGAGCATTGAGATGCAGCAAGATCTTTGTAGAGTTGGTCACTGAGAGAGAGAGCAAAGCGACACTGNTGCTGCAATGTTTCTTGCACATTCACCATTTTTTCCTTCCCAATCAGCATTTCTCTTCTCAATCCTTATATGTCTCTACCTCAGTAGCAGCAAGAAATTAAAGGCTGTAGTTCTACAACATAACATAACTCTAAATTCTCTGGACATTTCTGCAACTAAATTAATTTTCCATATCATATAATATTTTTCCAAAGCGGACTTTTATTTTAACATATGCCTTATTCTTTTAATTTTGGATAAATTTTCATATTGTAAATAATGTATCCATTAAGCTGTATGTTTAACATTGCTCAGTATCCTGTTAGTATTTACTCTGCAGTAATCTTCAGCAATAGAACAGTGAAAGGTTCTGTTTATCATTTGTTCATTTGTTCATATGTTCATATGTTCATTTATTATTAATCTAAGATCTGACAGACTCCAAGAGTGTTGTTTTTTCTTGTGGCGCATAAGTGAGCTAGAGGAACTGATAGAATTTTCATATTTGACAGAAATAATCATATGCATTTTTCTAGAGTGCTGTTTTTCCAAATGCAGTACCTGTTAAAGGAGATAATTACTCTGATTGTTTTTGCTACATTTAGGAATGCATTATAGTAAGATAACTTAAAATTCTATTCCAAGTTTAAAGTGGAGAGGAAAATACAATAAAAAACATACTATAAAATTCCACTGGCATGAGCTCCTTTAACAGAAATGTTCTAAAATATACAAGAGGGCAGCCAATATATTTTTCAAGGTCTCTAACTGTGAAAACAGTAAATCACATAAAAATCCAGTACTTTTTGTGCATTTATAAATACTCATATTTCTCTTGCATTAGAAAT
>VYZS01064218.1:32746-50467 GCA_013400695.1 Neodrepanis coruscans
TTTTAGATAAATCTGAAGAAAATGCTCAAAGAAAAATTTGGTACTTCCTATTTATTTTTATAGTTATATATATTATATTATATCATTATAAACAGTCAAACCCCTGTAAATAACAATTTTTCCATACACACGTTTTTTTTTTTTCAATATGTAATGTTGGCATTTCCAGTACTTGCTTGAGTTTCTTGAATCCAGTCATGCATTTGGTATTAATTCAGTAGTAGTAAATGCTGTGTGGAGTTAAACAAAAAGTGCCTGAGGAAGTGGTTGTTATTGAGCGGTCAGGGTCATTGACAAGGTCATTAGGACAAAAGGATGAGATTCTTCCAACAAATGGATGACAGCCTGTGATGGGTGTAAAGAACTAAAGGCACGGCTCGCATGCCCCTGGACTTTGTGTTTGCTTATCAGATTTGGATCCTGAACCAACTTTTGCACAGTTCTCTTGTAGGATCCAAATGAAACACCTGCTTTGACTTCTGAATCTAAGTATTTAAAAAAATAAATAAAGGCTGTAGCTACTCTTCTATATTTAGATACTTGAACAAATTACCTGATTTCTAAAGCAGTGAAGTTGAACTGTGAATTAAGGTTTTTGCTGGCATCTGTGGGAGTTGTTGTATGCAAGAACTTCATAATATCAGGTCATTCATGTGATAATTCTGATTTGGAGTAGGAATCTAATTCTGTGCTCCTAGGTTTTGAAATCTGAGTGTGTTTGTAGTCTAAACTCAGGTCTTACTTTGTTTGAAGATTGGATCCAAATTTAAAAAATGGTTTGTGGAAAGCTGAAAAAAACACCCATTGACAGTGCCTTTGCTGTCTTTTTAAGGGAAAGAGACCTTAGAGGTATGATTTAAGCTGTATGATGATAGGAGGTTAGGTTATGTGTTTCTAGCAGACAATTTCTTCATACGTGCTTCTTCATTGTCTCCTGGTCCCCAGAAGGGCTCGTGACAGGCACTAGACCATCACTGTCCTAGCCCCGCGACCTGTTGCAACAGAGCCCCTTCTCCTGCTGAGCCTGTTGTGACATTGTTGCGAAAGCTTCTAAAAGAAACAGTTAAAAAAGTGGCAGTCACCTTGTGCTCAGGGGAACAACAGGCAGTATGGGCAGTTGGTCGCTGCAGATGGATGTGCCTTGACAGCTGAGATGCTGTTGCTGAGAGGAGAGGATGGCTGCACCCCTGAAAAAGCTGAATCCATCTAAAACACACGAGTGAACTGAGGAACCCCAAATCCTCAGTTCCTGGGAGCCTTGACATGGATTCAATCGAGAAATACAAGTTCCAGAGGACACTTTGTTAGTTGCTTCCCCTGCTCCCCATGCTGCTGGTCTCCACACGTCTGGCAAGAGCCCACGTGATGTGGCACAGACTTTGCTACTAAGGAGACTCCAATGAGGAAAATACAGTTACAAAGAACCCTTTCCCTCTCCAGCTGAGATGTGAACCAAACTCCAGCAATGCCCAGAACCAACAGCTAGGCAGAAAACCTCCTAAATTATATTCCAACTATTGTAACAGACAACGAAATATTGTGGTGGTAACCTTTTTCTATGCTTCTTTTTAAAGTAATTCTTAGCTTTTTTCCCAACTTTTTTTGTCTTTCTCTTCTCTTTCTCTATGCTTTAGTTTATAGCTAAATAAAATTAATGTATAATTTTAAAATCCAACATCTAATATAATTTGTACTTTAATTTTGCTTATGGGAATTTAATAAAAACCTCAGTTATGCATTGTGACAGTGTTGACTAAGGGTAAGAAATGCAGAACACCTTACAGTCAGCCCCTAACCAAGGTACAGCTCTTGTTTTGGGGGTTTTCTTCCATGTTTCACATGTCCAGTATTACTTTACACATGGTAAAAGCAGAGAGGAGATCTTGTATGCAAATAAAGCCCTGTGAGAAGTTAACTTACTTCAGGCAACATAAACCCCACTCCCATATCAACATCCTGGCTGGGCAGTGACAAACCCTATTCTCATGGCTTCCTAGCCACTGGTCTGCATATGACCTGCCGTAGCTCAGGACTGTGGCTTCTGTCAGAAATCTGCCTTGTGTCTCCTGCCTGCCAGTCCTCCTTGTTGGCACAATTCACCTCAGACTCCTTCCGGAAAAACATTCAGATCCTCTGCACTGCAATCTCAAGGGCTGAACAGGAGGGCAGCGGGTCCATGTCCTGGTCACACCAGAGCTAGATATCATCTCTGATGTGTGTGACCAGTAGGTCTTTCATCAGAAGAGATATGACATATAGACGTGTAATAAACTAAAACAGAAAGTGAGGTTACTGTCAAAAACCCCCAGTGCTTTTCAGTGTTTTTCAGTGCTTTTCCTTGTGTTCAATTTAGTACTTCTGTGCTTATTTATGTGAGAAGGCTGTGAAGAACTGTTTGGAACAAAAAGAGTTACTGCAGCTTAGCAAGTCAGCTCTGTTTACATGCTACTGTCAAGGTAAATATGATGGTGGCTTAAAACTAATGCATTTTGCTTAACAAGTGCTGTGCTCAAGGTGCATCCAATGAAGTAAGATGACAGTTTAGTCCATTTTTCTCCTCCGTGCTCAATAGTGCTCCTTAGTTCTCTCCTTAATGCTTCTCAGTTGTAGTGGTTTTACCACAAATTCAGCGATTTTGGACCAGAGACTCTGAGAGAAGTCACAAACACACCTCAAAATGAAGAAAACACACAAATATCACAGTTTATTTTGCGCAAACACAAAAACCCGACAAATAAAGTGCAAAACAAACAAATTAAATTTTCCAGGGCCCGCGTTTGAGGTGAGGACGCTCTGGAGATAGTACTTGTCTCTCTCTCTCTGGGCCCGGCTGGGAGACTCTGGGGTGATTGGAAGGGAGCACGTGGTCTGAAGATCCCCTTAACCGCGAGCCTCTGCCCGGTTTTGAGGGAACAACTCAAGAAAATTATAAAAACCGCGCACCGCCTCCCTCCCTTCCTTTTAGCCCAAGGAGAGATTTAGTGTTGAAAAAGGAGAAGATGTGGTCTTCGGCCCCTGGGGAATAGCTGCAAGGTAACCCCCAGGCCACCTGCCTCCCGCGGGAACAAAAGGAAAAAAAAACCAAAAAAGAAAAGGACAAGAAAAAAAACGAAAGGGAAGGAACAACTCTCCTGCTCGAGGGAAGCAAATCCCCCTCCCAGAAAAATATGCTCACCAAACCTCCGTAACAGAATCCCCGACTCAGTCCCCACGTGGGCTATGTCCCGGTGAAAACGAGAGGCGATGTTTCTCCTGCTATATCCGAGATCCAAAGAGACTGGAATGGCGTCCGCGCGGCCGTTCTATAGGGGTATAGTGTTTCCTCCCCTCTGGGGGGTGGCGCCCCAGGGGCTGGCCCTCGTCCCATTGGCCGGCACCCCGGGGCCCGCCCCGGCACGCAGCTGCTCATGGGAGAAACTGCCTCCGCCCGGAAGTGACACGTGTGCCAGGAGTGCGCTTCCGGCTCATGGTGGCCACCATCCAGCTTACATGTGGCCGCCACTGCCGGGCTGGCGCTGCCTGCAGGGCCGGGCGGCAGCGCCAGCTCAGCGGGCCGAACCATCGCGGCTGCTTCGTGGCCACTGCAGCCCCGGCACCGCTGCTGGGCTGCCGCTGCTGTTGGCGCTGCCCCACCACCGGCCTGCAATGGCCGTGTGGTTGGTTCGCATGCTCAACAACATGGCAGCGTCCAGCCAGAATCGTCATGTTACAGTGCTGCCGCCTGCGCCGCTCGCAGCCCCGGCTACTACCGGCGCTGGGCAAAGCTGCTGCTTTCGCCGCCGCAGCCGCCGCTTTGCGCTCCAGCCCCGCCTCGGCTCGGAGCGGGACCATGGCCAACCCCAGCCTGGGACCGGGATCGCGCCTCCCGCAGCAATTCGGGACGGCGTGAGCACCGCCCGCACTGATAAGCCCGCGCCGCGCCACCCGGCAAAGCCGGGGCCGCACAGCGCCGAGACTCTGCATCGGACTGGAGCCGCACCCCCAGGAGCAGCGCCCGCTGTCCGCGCCGCCGGTGGGGAAAGGGCAACCAAAAAACAATGCGGGCATGGGGCTGGGCGGCCCCGGAGCGGAAAGCAGTCGCCGGGGCCGCCAGCGCAAGGCGAAGCCGCCGTACCACGACTCGATTGTTTTTACTTTCATTTTTTAGCCCCACGACATCAGTACATTTTTGACCCACTCATCTTTTGCTGATACCTGACAGGTTAAGCCAAGAAACTTTCCTAATTAGTGATGTGAGTTGCAAGACCTTGTACTAACAAACGGAGAACAGGAATTCAGATGTTGTAACAACTCATCCTCTGTGGATGAACATGGCCAGGGTACATTAACAGACATCCACTGGTGGGCTGTATGTGCATTCAGGCATAGATTACTGATTTCCTATCTTCATCGGTTAATATTAACTTGACAATACTGACGAAGCTTATTAACTTTCTCACCTCTGTTATTACCTTATTTATTTGGGTGGTAAGTGCTTTGGCCTATGGAAAGTCTCTTGCCTTCAATTAATGCTGTCTGCACTGGCCTCAGCTGCATCTTTAGATAATGTTTCCATATGACATTATAAAGAAATGATTATAAAGCAAGGATATAAAGTGACTGATAGGATGAGTCCTGTTACATATAAGTAGCTGCATAAAACTGTATGTGTTGCCATACAAAAACTGGGTAAGGCCTGGCCATGGTCTCACAAAGAGTGCACCTGGACTTCACTTGGGACTTAAGGTTCTGCTTTAGTGTGGTGGTTTGGGGGACTGAAGAGGAAGACAAGAAGAAAAAAAATAACTCCTTTCCTCTCCTCGGGATTAGTGAGGGGTGGAGACAGCCTGGCAGAGTACAGGAGATATCTCTTTTCCTTGTTTCCCATCAGCCCCCTCGGAGCACGGGAGGATACCTGGGAAGGAAGGTGGATACTCCTGAGGCCACGTAGGGATCTCCGGGAGTGGATCAGGATTATAAGAGACCTGAGGGAGCAGTACTCAGCCTCTTTTCGGCTCTGTGGCAGGAACAGAGTGCTCCCTCTCAGCACTGCTTGCCCAGAAAACCAGCATGGCTCCTGCTACCCTCTACCTCTCCCTGTGGATACCTGAGGTCAGCACTGTTTCAAGCTGAAAAGACCCCTTAGAAAAACCTCTTCAGAGATTCTGTAGCCTCTGGAACACTGTAGCTTCTCCACCGAAGCTCTGGTTCATGTGCCCCCACCTCTAAGTCTCGTCTGTGCTCCTGGGGGATCCTCTCGTCCTTTTCAGCCCCTGGACTAGGTGTCAGTAGCCCATTCCCACTGCAGGGAGGGTGCTTCTATTTCTGGAATTGGCATCCTCCATTTTCTCTTCCCTGCTTCCACGTGGCTATTCCCCTCTGGACCCATCCCTATTGACACACAGGACCCTCTGCCGGCAGAAACAGAGTAACTGCACCCCCGGTGTTCCAGTGGGGCACACAGCGCCCCCTGCTGGTGGGAACAGAGTAACTTCACCCCGCCGTGCTCCAAAGGGACTCCCGAGGCGTGACTGCAGCTCCTGCACCGCATCACATTGTGACTGCTGAGGGCATAAGGGATGGCTGTGTTTTCCAAGGACATTGATTCTTGTTGGGTTTTTGTTTTTGTTTTTTTTTTTTTTCACTTTGGTTCACCATCTCAATAACAGATTTCTATCAGTACATTCATATCCACATCCTTACACCCATCCATACTCACATTCCCCCATACATTAAAGAAATCATTGCCTTTTCTATACGTCTCTCATCCGTTGATAACACCTAATATTGTCCTAAACCAGGACATTTAGGGATTTGCAGGATTAACCAGGGCATGAGGAAGTTTATCATAGAAACCTAATCAATCCTTCTGCTTGGAGTACGTTGAGACCACTCCAGTTATTGCAAGGGTGCGTGGTAGCCTGCCAGTTGTACTTCAGTGAGAGAAAGTTTCCACTCTTCAGCTTTAAAGAAATACTTGAAACAGCTGAAATGAGAGAGTTATGATAAAAAGGTTTGCTTTCAACATAGAAAATGTTTTTGTGTGGAAGTTCTGAGATTTCCAAAATAATTGTAGAATATAATTTGAAAACAACAACAAAACACAATTAAATTTCCAATACTAGAAGTGTCATTGATCTTTCTCCTAGGCAATGTTAAATCAGTTTTTTGACAGCCTTATAGTCCTTCACAGTTTGGGTTCCCAAACTGGCTTGTCCCTTACTGCATTTCAGGGGTCGCTTTCTTTTTTTTCCTCAATAACGCATTCAGAATTTCAATGGGAGGAAAAACAACTTCATATCTGAGCGTTGTTATTCAGTAGGTGAATCAGTCTTAAAAATAAAAGCAGAAAAATTTAGTTTGATAATTTTTATACTCAAAAGATTCTGTGGCAACCTTTCTGCATGATTTTTTCAGTTTTCAGTGAAGAATTTATGTGTTTTGTTCAAGGATAAAATGGTTTTGCTTCGAATTTTTTTGCAAAGTTGCTGAGTTTTGAGGGATGTGCATGAAAGAACATGTTCTATGGATCTGGGTTGTAATTTCTACCCGGCACCAATGTAGTTCAAAGATCCTAGTGTGCTAATGGGAAAACAAAGTATCAAAGTTGTTTCAGTTTCCTGTTTCTGTTTTCAATTTGACAAAACTGGGTACCTAAAATTGTCTTTCACCACCACACATACATGTATAAATATAGACTATAAATATGTATATAAATATGTATATATGTATACAAACACTTATATAAATACAGAATTAATATGCCAAAATATTCAACAGTTTAATATGGAAAAAAATTACTTCTGGGATAATGGAATTAGATTCACTTAAATCTTAAGCCTAAAGTCACTGATTAGATGCAGAAAATATATGAAGAAACTATTTTTCTTCAGTGTATCACTTCTTGCTATATTATGAACTGTTCATTGCTGGAATTTTGAGAAAAATGGCATAAAGTATAAGAAGATGACCTCCTAAAATCCATATCTTCTGCCTACTCTCCATGTAATTCAGTACTCTCAATATTGGAACTTTCACACATAATTCATTGTAAATTTATACAACATACTTATCACACCAAGCAATTTTTTACCACGTAATTTGATTAGCAAAAAAAGGGAGGTTGAAAATCAGCAACTGCAAACTCTAAGGGCCTACCTACTTTTGTAGGTTTTCTTCAGATCCACTTTGAATCTCTTTTTCTAGCCACTTTAACTGGAATTTCGGGATGAAAAGATGAAAACAAAATATTTGTGTTCATATGACTAAAAAAAATGAGGGAAGATTATATTGTAGAATCATTTAGGGTGGGAAAGACCTCCAAGATATCTGGACAAACTCGTCTGAGTGGAAAAGATAGTGTCTGAAACCAAGGAAAAGACACAATTACTCCTAAACGTAAGAGTTTTTAAAATAAGGATGGTTGAACTATTTAACTTATATTTGAAAAGCAAGTTCAGACACAGATAAATGGTGGAAAATAGAGAGTTTGGGCTAAATTAAAAATGAAACTGTATAAAATACATTAGTTCAGAGCTTAAATTATCAAGAAGTTCACTCATAAACTGATCATTTGTTGGTTTGCAAATTTTGGCTTTGGTTTGACTTGAGAATTAAACGTTTGTATGTTTACATTTTTGTTTTAACCTAAACAATGCAATTTCTTGGTCAGCTGTGTTTCCACAGACAGGAGGATGAGAGCTTAAGGATTTCAAAAATTGCTATTCACTGAAAAGGTATCATCAAAGGCCTTAGTCACTGACAAATTCATAATGAATTCAGATATTAGTGTCCATATAACAAAGAAGACAAATCCCACCCCCTAAAAAAACCCACCCTTTAAAATATCAAAATACTTTGTTTTAGAAAAAAAAAAAAGATATATTTCTTAAAGGCTAAACAGATTTAAGTACGAGTGCAGTTAAGTGTTTAAATTCTGTTCCAGTAAAATATTCCAGTCTGACTAGACATAAACTTAAAAAAATACTCTCCAGTAAAGGGAAACATTTATTTCCTAGAAACACAAGCAATTTTTTCCTAGACTGTCAGTGAGACAAAAATAATTTTCAGATAACTTATTACAAATATTATTTCAAACATCGTATTATTGTAATCAATTATTTTTCTTCTTTTTTTTTTTTTTTTAGCAAAACATATTTGTAGAGAAATATAAGTAAATTTTATTCTGATCAGTGAAGGCAGAAGAATGCTTCTGACCTTCTATAACCTTTGCATCTTATGCTGCTTCTGCTCCTGGGCCTGCTGGCACAGAGGAGGACCCAGGCAGCAGCATGGCTCTGCATTCCAGGTGCAGCACTCCCACCACCTCATTCCTTCTGCAGAGTACTTTGGCAGACCACTGTGGCTTTTTTGCAGCTGCTTTTAGTTGGGATTCCTTCAATTTTAGTGGCTATCTGATTTCTTTCTTGTTCTCAGAGAGATTGCTCTGCAGGAGGGGCTAGAGCATCTTTGTGGAAAAGATTATCTTTCTTTTATGATACATCTTTTTTGATTTTTTCTCAGGCATGCAGCTGAATGGACATTAAACACATTCTCTTGACATGGCAAGAATAGTGCTGTTTTGTCTCAGTTGCCATTCACACTTGAATTTCCCTGACCAGGAAACAGAAAATTCTGTTTCCAATGACACAAGTTAAGGATTTTCCAGACCTGATTTACTAATGATTCATTATTTTTTGGTTCTCAGACTAATGTTGCCCTTCGATATTTGCTTTTAATCTTTCAGTATAAACAATCACATTGAAATCTCACAAACCAAACCCCAAAATAGCTAGCATGACATTTGCTCTTCTTAGATAAAGACAGCATGAATGTGGTGGGTTTTATTTATATTTGTATACTTTTATACCTCTAAGAGATAATTAAACTCCTGTGTTTTATTTGTTTTGGTTAAAAATCACAAAACAAGGATATTTTCCAAAATTTAAAATACCTTACTCCTGCTTGTAGAACATTGAGTTGTAGCTGTATTGTGGGTTGCTTAATGAAACTGGATCCAAAGACTGAAAAATATCTTCTTTTTAAGAACTGGAAAGGACTTCACCTTAATTCTGATTTTAGAACACCTCTTGTTTTCTTTCTGAAGTAGATCATTCAATAAATGAGTACATAGTGGAAGTTACAGTTTCAAAACAAATGTTTGACCTGTTTTCTAGAGCTCAGATTTAGAACCCTAAAAAATCCTATTTTATGTCTTGGGACATAAGGACAGATTGCCAAATTGCCTCATAAAATTGAATTTGGACCCTTAATTATCTTCCATTCTTAATCCAAACATGTCTCTTTCTTCCACTGTCACTAATGGATTTCCAAAAAAAATCTGTGTTTTCTTTAAAGTCTTGATATTTTTTCTTCATTATCTTTATTTTCATGAGTTTCCCTTGAATTTCTAAAACATAGAATCAAGGATTAATACTGGAAATGAAGCCTTCGTAGTAGGCATGCAAATTTTGCTAGAGTGTAATCAGAACTTTTATGTAGAAGGACTATTGCTGTGGTGAAAGTAAAAATTAAGAACACAGAAGACATCAAAGTGCACAGAAATGTGAGGGAGACAAAAAGGACCCTTTAAGATGCGTCCAGAAATTACCAAGGAGGTAATTCTGTGCTGTGATGCATTTCAGCTATATCCACAGCTATTCTAGCAATCAAGATGAAGTGTTAATTTTGCCCTCTGTTTATCTGCTCAGGACTTCTCAAACTATTTGGATTTTTGTCAGTGTTTTTAGCACTTGATTAACATGAAAATGTTCCCTACTAACTATGAGATCTTATCAAGAAACTGGCTCTTTAAGAGCTGAGCATGAATAGTTACTGCCTCTTTAAATATGATGTGTTTCTTCTCTCTTGGTTTTGATAGGTCAGGAGCAAGCATGGGTGAAACTAGGTAAAAGAGGCATGAACTTCACAAGAAAGCAAACTTTGAGAAAGAAAATGTTTTCGTTTAACAGACATTTTACTACTTCTAAAATCTCAGTGAACTTACACATATAAATAATGCTGATCTTTTGTACACATGCATGCAATTATTTAAAAGTTTATTGGCTTATCCAAAAAAGCTTTCCTGCTGCTGGAAATGCTTCAGTGAGTTGAGTAACTGCTGAGTGATGGGGACTGTTTCCAGAAATATGATTTCCCAGAGGTGGTCACACAACAAAGCAGATGAAGTGAGCTTTCTGGAAGATCTGTAACATAGTACACTTAAGGACATCTGTAAAAGGCTAAATCATCACCTTTTCACTTCACAGAAAGCAATTGAAAAAGAATGGCTTCTTTTTCAGACTGATGGGGTGTGAGTCAGTGAGTCTTTTTTTCACCATTTCTGTTTTACCCAAGGCAAATGCATTAATGCCTGCTGAATGTAGGACCCTCACAATAGAGTAGTTACTTTGCACTACAAGAAGAAAGGCCTTTGTTCACAGGAGGAAGAAGCCTGTGCTGTGTACACCTTCAGCTCTTTGAAAATTAGATGCCTATTCCAAGCAGATGCAAAAAGAAAGTAGGATAAATCAATATCCAAAGATAGCTAATTCTCTTCATTGACTACTGGGACAACAGTCAAAATGACTGGCTATGAGGCAATGCCTTTCAAGTAGTTAAAATTAAGGGAAATGAATCCCAGTCAAATCCTACTCTTCATGTGCAAATGTACAAGGATGCTGGTATTTTTCTTCCCTGCAGCTGCATCAAGCCTTTTTTTGTTGTTGTTGTTTGTTTCATTGGTTGTTGAATTTTTAATTTTTTTTTTCATTTTGTGTGTGTACATTCTAAGCAAAGCTGAATGCAAGGAAATAGAAGGAAGTAATGTTCTGTAAAGAACCCAGTAGCAAATAATGCTGAGAAGATCTGTGATACATACTAGGTTATTAATGAAAGACGTAGGGGAATATTGCTCACCAGACCTCTTTTCTTACTGCTGATGTTTGGTCATTGCTGAAGGGCAAGAAGCAAAATCAGGGATTTCCTTTAAAACAGTATGCCAGGTTGTTAGCAGAATGTGGAGAATAAAGGGAGTAAATTACAGCAAAATATGCCATGATGTGTGGATACAGGATGTATTACATTATGAATATATGCCCCGTGTGGGGAATAAGACACATCGAGGGATTTGATAGATTACATCTCTGGTGATCTATTGAGAAGGTCAATGTCTGGAGAATATGACACAACCTATGTAATTCTGAGACATGAAAAGGTGAAAGAACATGAAAGAAAATGCTTTTAAGGGATGAGAAAAATTCCTCACAATTAAACAAATTTCTTGTAATTAGTTAGTATAATTTATTTTCCCATTTATCTATACCTGATTGCTATGTTAAAAGTGTAGGTAGTTCTTACTACATGTGATACTGATTCTTTGATGAAATGCACATATTAATGAAGTAATATGCCCCTTTATCTTGTGAATTCTTGGGAAATTAAAGAATGAATCAAAATCTAAAATTAAGCCAATGATGGATAACTTCCTTGTGATTATCTGATTATTATCTTATCAATTGTTGTGGGGTGAAAACGAAAGTTCCCTTCCCCCCTGTCTTTTTCCTCCCTTCTGAGGGACAGGGAGGGGGCTTTTGGGGGCTTTTTGAAGATTTTTGAGGTTTTCTGGGAGGGGGAGGGGGAACAGGGGTGTTTTAGACTACGCCAGTCCCTGCTGGCTGGGGCGGGGGCTGGCCCTGCAGCTGCCAGTTCTGGGATAGGGGGTCACCCCACACTGCGGGGTCGCCTGCAGCTGTGGTGGGCGGTGATGGTGGTGAGTGCCAGTATGAAGCACCCCGGTCCCAGTGCAGCTGCGTTCCCACGCGTCTGCCACCTTCCCCTTTCCCTGTGCTAGGTCCCTGCGCGGCTTGTCCGCAGGTGCAGCGGCACGGTGCTTCCCCCAGCCTGCCTTGCAGGTGTGGCTCCATTGCTGCGGGATGGCTGGCGGCTGCCGCAGTGGCGGCATTGCTGGCAGCGGTGAGAGATGGTTGCCCAGCACTGACTGGTCCCGGCCTGGGATGCTCTCAGCGCTGCGTGCATGCACAGTGGGTTTCCGATGCACGTGGAGCGCGGCGCCAGACAGCGCTGGGCAGAAGTAGCCCTTTGTGGCCGGGGAGCTGCCTGCAGCAGGCGGCTGCCGCAGGCGTGGATTGAGGCAGCCTGGTATCAGTACTGAGATCCCCTGGGACGCTGGGCAGTGCCCGTGGGTGACCCACGTCCCCTGCTCAGGCCTCAGCCATGTGGCCACGCTGCCATGTTGGCTCATAGCAAAATCATGTAGGGGGTGGTTCCCGGGCACTGGTCGCCCAATCCAGAGGTGACCTGTGCTCGGGAGGGGCTCCGAGTTTGCGCGGGATTGGTTCCCTATAAAAGGTATTTTTCAGAAAGTGCCAGAAAGGACTCAGCACCATCCTAGCTCCCTCTCTCACCAGTCGCTGGCCCTGGAAGAGATTAATTTGTCTGTCTTTGCGTTTTTATTGTCGATTTTCTCTGTGTGTGTGAAATAAAGCTTGTTGGTTTTTTTATGTGTTGCTTCTATTGCTTCTCTTGTCAGTACCATGCCCCCTAGGGGGTAAAACCACAGCATTAATCAAACAGAAATTTCTTTTTTTTTAATTTCTTTTTTATTTTTAAAACACATTTTTATCATATTACTCATCCTTTCCATCACATATGTGCCCTGAATTTGAGAACAAATAATTAAACGTGCCAGGTGGAAGTGGAAGTGTCTCATGCACTCATAGTAGGGAGGATCAGCTGGGGAGATGGTGGTCATGGGAGGGAATGATCTATGCAGCCTTTCCCTGACCTTCATCATGCTGCTGCAAAATAATTCTTCTGGGTTGTCACTTTTTGTCCCATACCCTCATCATCCTGTTGCTGGCTTTTCTTTTCGTATCACATTAAATGTGCAACACTTCAACTTGAAGGCCTTTCAAAGTTGCATCTTCCCTACAGATTATCTATAATTCACAGAAAGTCATCTGTTAGCCCTGATTGGTCACTGATGCCAGCTACAGCATTCACTTGTTAACATTTCAAACATGCAGTTTTTCATGTGTTCTCTCACTCTGCCTGCGAGGAGCTTGCTGCACACCTCAGTGAAGCTGCCTGATCACCCTCCACCAGGCACCATGGAAAGCTTTCCCTGGCCAGAGTGCCAGTGTGACAGTATCAAGAAGACAAGGCTGTTGCCAGATCAAGCCCACTGTTAGCTGTGCTGCCCTCTCTGAGTCCATCACTCCCACCCCCTTCCTAGCTGACTATCTCTTCTCTTGTGTTTTCAGGGTCTTGTCCTTTATTCTTCCCTATCCTGTACAGAAGCAAACAAAATGGGGTCTTTATTGATGACTTCTGAGCACTCTCAGTAGCTTATAAGAATAGAAATGTGACTGGTACTCAGGAGTTTAGTTATTTAAGATTTGGTGGTAGGAATCCTTGATTCATTACAGAATTTTTCAGACATGCATTGTTCAATAAGATATATTTCTCATCCAGTGACTTCAAATGGAGAGAGTGTATATTTATTTTTAAAACTGTGGTTAAGTATCCAGATGAATCATGCTGTTAAATAAGCTGTAATTTTAGTGTCATCAGCCATTGCATATGCAGGTCCCTGACTGCCACCCTTGCTCTTTGAGCACTTGCAAACATGGCACAGGGAATGCCATGGGCACAGCAGCAATTAACCATACAAACAGAAAAGGTAGAGAAGGCTCTGTTTTAGGGCTGTTGCTTAGCAAGAAAGTCATGTTTTCAGGGTTAAATGCAAATAACTTCTGTTTTTTCATAGCTACATTCATGCACATCTGAATAGAATTTAAAAAAAATGGAAAGTGATACATGGAGATCTAATGGAGGCTGGAGGCCTGGAAAATGAAAATTATCTAGCACCCCTAAATGTTCTCAGGCAACCTGTCAAGTTACAGAACAAGAACATAAATTTTTCTTCTGACAGACCAGTCTGACCTTTGTTATTTAATCTATGTACCCAATGCAGAATAGGAGAAAATGTATTCTGTATAGCAGACCAAGGCAAGAACATTATTAGTTGCTTTGAATGTGTGGAATAAAATACTTTGGGAGAAATACAGGGTATATAGAGTATATTCTGAAGAGATGTAAATAGACAATGATGATACTCTATAAATTTCTGTCTTATTTATGGAAGGCCCAACTGATTGTATTTTGGATTTTGTTGCTGTTCGGGATGGCAACTATGCACTCTGCTCATGTGAGGTTCCTATTTTGAATTCTGCAAAGTATGGGGCTTAAACAAAGCAGCAAACCAAAATTTGAAGAAATCAAAATGAATGAGATGAATATATGAGTACGAGATGGATGCACTCTTCAAAAATGCTGAAATCTTGTGTATCTCCTGGCACAGTTTTACAAAGTTAGGATATCATGTGAGCTTGTGTGGTTACTTAATTTGAATCTACTAGTGACTCTGCACATCTATCAGTTTTGCTTGTTTGGCCATGTGACACACAATTCCACCTTAAGTCCAGGCCGTTGCTGTTCCCCCCTGCCTTGCTGACTGCTCTGCCCTTCTCCAGGCAATATTCAGCCCCAGAGTTGCTGCTGTCACCTCCAGTGTGCTCACTGTCATGGGACACAGTGCTGTGACAACATTGCAAAGATTTCATCTCTTCCTGGTACTTTTTCTAACCCACATTTTTTAACCAATGTACAGCCTTTCTGACCTGGTCAGAAAGCCCTCAAGAATATGAGAGATTATCTGTCCTTTAGGAAACAGTTCATTAAACAAGAATATTAATAGCTGCTTTAGAATACTATTTGTTTATCTAAACTTTTTAAATGGTGTTTGTAAGAAGTTCTGAGGAGCATTTATTTGTTTGTACCACAACACAGAAAACGCTTTTTAAGACGATATTGAAGAAATACTGTATTCATAACTTAAAGTGGGAAGTAAAGAGGAGTTACCTTTAGGTAAAGGAAAAACAAAATTACTTGTAAGTCCACAGTTATTTCACAATTATTTTCCAAGATAAAACGCACCTACATTTTTTAAGTGGTAAATAGTGGTAAAAATGTAAAAGAGTGAAAAATATAAAGGATAGATTAAAAGTTAATGGGATGCCTCAGTTACTGACTGTGACAAACTTTCTAATAAGAAATCAAAAGGATTTAAGCTGTTTGGGTCAATTTTTATCCAACAGAAGGGCTGATGGGTGTTAATCCACACCCAAGAAACGAGTGTGTTCACATTTTTCTAAGTCACCTGCAGTGATTCTCAGCAGAATCTTCTGTGTGAGAATGGCTGCAGAAGATTTTATTCAGAGGTCATTCCACATCAGGAGGGGTGGCATTAGTAGACACAAGTGAAATCGTGAAATTGTAGCTGTGAAAATACAAAGCCAATTCTCACAGGCCAACAAAGGAAGATCTATCATTTGTCAATCTGTAAGATCAAAAGATGTCTAGACCCTGAAGGCACTATCAAGTTCTACTGCTCCTATTCAGCCTCTTCTCAGCCATACCCATGGGCCCTGGAGCCTGTGCTGAGCCCTTGTTCCTTGCATGGATATTGGACCTACATTATATGTTTGCCTTCAGTCCTGTGTCTGTCTCCATCTCCTGCAACTCTGTGTGAGAGTCCCTGTACGGTTCCTAATCCTGATTCATAAGCTTGCCTTGTCTGGGACTGTTAACAAACCCTCTTCCTGCCATTGAGATCACTGTCCCAGTCAGATCCCATGTAACTGTGCTAGGAAGGCCACCATCCTACCTGCTACAAATCAGAAGTGTGTACTTCAATGGTGTATCTCTTCCGAGCTTGACAAATCTTCTGTGTGAGTCCTACCCTTGACTTGCATGCATGTGTGCTCCTGGAAGATAAACAAATATTTCACGCCTTGTCCCCAAAAGCTGTTGAAAATGAGCTGTTGAAAAGCCAGAATTACTTACTGAAATACAAGGTATCCTGTATAGCACTGCAATGGGACAGCTGTTGGTAAATTTTAGGGGCATAGTCAGCAAAGCAGGAGGGAGCTGCCTTTTCTTCCTAAGCTGAGTGTTCAAGGGAGAGAGAGGCAAGAAGATGAGAGATGGATAAAATAGGTTTCTGTTCCTTAATGCTTTCCTCTTATCAGTGTTTATTGCACTGTAACAGAAAGGTTACTGAAGTAAAGATTTCCTTTATAAATGCTTCCCTTGGTTGTATCATTAGCATATTATAAAAGACCTGGGGTTGAATGTTTCAGTCCCACATTTTGAATTCCAGTAATGGCAGACCTTTCAGTTAATCACACAAACAGAGTTTGTGTCTGCAAGCAGAATCACATAGAATCACAATATGTTTGAGGTGGGAAGGGACCTGTGGAGGTCATCTGGTCCAACTTTTCTGCTGAAGCAAGGCTACCTACAGAAGTCTAGCCAGGACCATGTACAAATGACTTTCAAATTATCTCCAAGGATGGTGACTCCACAACTTCCCTGGGTAATCTATGGCAGTGCTTGGTCACCCTTACAGTAAAGAAGTGTTTCCTGATGTTCGGAGTGAACCTCCTGTGAATCAGCCTGTGCCCATTGCCATGTTCACCATTAAACCATGTCCTCAGCTGCCATATTCACAGCTTTTTAAAAAACTTCCAGGGATAGTGACTCCAGCACTTCCCTAGCCAGTGTGTTCAAGTGCTTTACAACCCTTTCCATGAAGAAATTTTTTGTTACTAAGCAATTCTTACATAGAGCTAAGGTCTTTTCTGCTTTTTGTACTACCACATTGGCGAGGAAGTTGTGGGTACATAGGAAGGTGAGAAGAGACATAGCTAAGACAGGTGACTCCAGGTGACCAAAGGGATATTCCGTACTGTATAGTATCATGCTCAGCATATAAAGTGAGGGGAGGAAGGAGGAACTGGGGGACATTCGGAGTGATGTCATTGGTCTTCTCAAGCAATTGTTACATGTGATGGGGCCCTGCACTCCTGGAGATGGCTGAACAGCTGTCTGCCCTTGTGAAGCAGTGCATTAGTTTTTTGCTTTGCTTTGCTTTTGTGTGTGGCTTTTACTTTTCCTATTAAACTGTCTTTATGTCAACTCATGATTTTTCCAGCTTTTACCCTTCTGATTCCCTCCCTGATCCTGCGGGGAGGCAGGGGGAGTGAGCAAGTAACTGAGTGAGACTTGGTTGCTGCCTGGGGTTAAACCATGATGATCTGCCTATTTTTCAGCTCTTCTTACTTTACATCTCCCATTTAGTCCCTGAGGCCAATATAATTTTAATAAATTAAACTATAATTTTTGCAACAACTGCCTTTTAAAAGGAATTGATTCATCCTTCCTCTTGCCCTCAAGTTGACTTCCAGCGCAGCCACTCTGAAATGCCATAATTTATTGAAAGTGCCAATGTCATCCATTAAATTGGTCTGCATCAAACAGTTTGCTAATGACACTAAGCCTTGTTGGCTGTTTTTAATGATTATCTCAAATAGTGTGTCATACTCTCTTTGCATTGATCACAATGTTGTCTCCTTTGTGCCTCTGGCAGCAGCTGTGTTTGTCCTCTCTGGGATGCTGTACTCTAATGCATGTTATTGATGGATGATGGTCATCCTTTTCTGGAGTAGGAAGGGAGAGAAAAATTACCCCTACTGTTTACTTTTGCAGCCATAATCACGTTATGTAGATTCACGCTCACAAGCTAGACTCTCCTTTTCATAAGAGGAGTTGCAAGAAATTTTACATAGAAGAACAGTGACTTGGTTTTAAGACAATTGT
>VYZS01064219.1:0-17503 GCA_013400695.1 Neodrepanis coruscans
TGTGGTAAACCCACCACACTGGGGAAAGCTGGAGTGACTGAGGAGGCTTTGCAAGCAGAGAAATGGGCGAAATCTCTTGCTGTATTTGCTTTTCCATTTTTGCATATTTCTCCAAGTATTGCTTTAATAAAGCTTTTTATATATATTATTTGCCTTTTGACATATGTTTGTAGGTCTGTGCAGTTTTCATGAACCCTGATTAAAAATCCCCATTACACATTCCACTTTGATCCCCCTTATTATCCTGCCCTAGATGGATTTCAGTCTTCCTCTCTGTCTAGGCAATGTGAGTACATATTTGCAGTGTAGGTGTCTTAGACTTGGTGACAGCAGAACCCAGCGTTTGTGCAGATAGTCCAGGTTTGCCTTGTCTCAGGGCAGGCCCATGATCTTTAAGGTACAACCAAATGAGTCAGCAGCATTCTGAAGAATGGTCTTTAAATATGCATGTGTTGGATTTGGACCTCACCCAAGGTAGTCTGGCTGGTACAGAAATGCTAGGTCAGTTTGATTGGTGCAAAACTGAACCAGGTCCACCAAGATCCTCATCTGGCTTTGAGGCAGCATTAGCAACTGGTCCCACTGTTCCTGTAAAGCTTGTTATGATAAATGGTATAGCCACACAGAGGAACACCATCAGTCTTCTTCTATATACAGCGCATCTGACTTTTGGACCCTGAAAAGTCTGAGTGGCTTGGCTTAACCCTTTCAGAAACCAAGTATCTTAGGTGTAGCTAGAAACAGATCTCCCTCTTTTCTACCCGCTACCTAGCCTTGTGAGTTGGACAATGAGAAGAAAGATGAGTGAATTTCTGGTCCTGGTTTTCTTTTGTGACTTCTGGACTGAGTTTAACAAACAAAATGTCAAATAGAAATAAATTTTAATATTGTAGAGAGTGCTCTCAGGCCACCTTTAAAGAAGATACTGCACTGCTTCATCTCCTCTGACTTAAAGAGAGGTATCAGCCAACAGCATCTTTAATTTACTTTCTTTGGAGATACAACTTGGTCATTACTCTTCATTTCACTGGCAAAGCTGAAATGATGTGATTCAAACTGAGAGACCTATTTTAAACAATGATGCTGCAACACAGCATCTCTGCAATAAAAAAGTTGCAATGTATTATCTCTGTGGAGCAAGAAATGCAGCCAGCAGAGGAATTGGTTCCAGCCCAGCTTCACCCAATCCTTTAGGAAACTGTGCTCTGGCTCCTTTCTGATCCTCCTGGCTCTGTCAATCTCTTGATGTTTGGGAGTTTCTAAATCTCCATAGTTTCATAACTCTTTCTCAATCACTTGAAACCAAAACATCCTAAAAATTGTGCCTGCAGCTCTAGTTGATACCCTTTTAAGGTGAGAAGAATCATATATATCTATCTCCACCCAAGGCCATCTCTGGGTGCCCTTGTCCCACCCTCAAAATCATTTGCCACTGATCTCCTGTGGTTTTCTAAACTCACCAGTCAGGTCAGCAGCAAAACTCCCAAAGAGAGTACAAGTCAAAAACAATACAAATAGCAATATGAAGTACTTTTCCTATCCAATGCTAGGGAGAAAACATTGGAAAAACAGTTTGCACCAAATGCTTGCTTCCTCCCTATCTTCTTCAGAAAATGCCTTCAGAATTTGAGTCCAGGTGTCAGTAGTACAAATTTCTAAACTGCAGGATAATCTGTACTGCATCTTGGCCTTGAGTGGCTGTGTAGCAAGCTTGAGAGTCTATATTATGGATTTTGAAGACAAAATTGAAGTTGGGCCTAATCTTTATCCTCAAAATCGTGTTTCAGCGGGTCTGATCTGAAGCTAAAAAGATGGTTAGTCTTCAGCTTCAGTTACTTGACTGTCAGGAGCTGAGCTCAGCATGTTCCTTGTATAAAATATACATTCAGATATATATGTATAAAAATAAACGCACAGAAATGCACATTTGTCTGTATTCATACCTATATATATATAAAAATGTACATTCTGGACATTTATGGCTACGTTTTTCTGATTTTGCATTTTCTCCATATCTGGGGTGAGTTTGGGAGGATCAGTGCATTTTTTTAAACATAGTTCAAAAATCTCTGGAACGCATCTCTGCTTCTAGCTGCATTCACAAAACAAAATACAGAATCAATAAAAGTGAAGTGACTGAAGGAATGCCTGCTGGTATCACTTTGCTTGTTTTTTTGTTGGTTTTTGGTTTTTTTAATTGCCATTTAGGAATTTTTTTTGTCAGTGCCGCAAGATTTACAAGAAAGCAATACAAAGCTATCATGTGACTATGATTCACTTTCTTGAGCCTAATACCAAGAAAATTGTAAATGATGTAAGAGGCTGTGATTGCTAGTTGAAGATCTATCATAGCAGCCACGGAGTAATTTATACTCCCAGGGATGCATTTTACTGTAAATGGAAGCAGAGAACTGTAAAGAACATGCTGTTGGGAGGGGGAAACAAAAAAGAAAAAGAAGTAATGAATCAGTATTGGTAAGTCAACGACATATCTGGAATGCACATCAAGCATCTAGGGAGGCAGGCAGGGGAGAAAACCTTTTCTGGTAGAAAAGCAGAAAGTTTTATGACATGGAAAAGAACCTTTCACATACCAGAATCTGACAGAAGTAAAGAACATGTCCACAGCTGGTGGTAGCCATGAGCTGACAGGCAAATATAAGGTGCATAGAGCTGGGCTCTGCACTGAGCAACTTTGAACACGGGTGGGAAATGCTGAATGCAGTCTGTCAGAGGCAGAATACCAAAGCACAGACACCTCAGGGTAGGTCTGCTCATTAACTGTACTTATTACTGAGGACTAGATTTAAAAAAAATATTTAACTAAGGAGCCCAGTGATAGCCCAGGAAATATTTAATAAAGCAAGGGTGAAATGCGCAAAGAAAGACAGTGGGAAACAGCAACTAGCATTTTAAGAAAAGCCCACTTAATTCCTTTGCATCGTACACAGGGCAGAGGTATTGTGGAAAGCCGCCTGCACGAAGTGCCATACTGAGACTGTGTTGGGAGTGATGCTGAGAGTTTATTTAAGCAGCACCAGCACAGTCCCTTGTGTGATGAGGGGATCGTTAATGTAGAGAACCATTACTGAAGCACAGTGTCCTCTCCCCCTGCAGCACAGCATAATTTGGAGGATTCAAGATGACAAATGTCACATCTTCTGTTTTAGTTTCCATTGTAAAAAAGCAAGAGGGGAAAAGCCATGTAGCAAACTGCTTTGGCTAGCCATTTGTCAAAATGAATGCAAACCCCTCTGCTGCATAGGGACAGCCTCTGCAGTAAACAAATAAATAAATATTCCTGTATTGTACTGAGAAATCTCCCTGAAGTGAAACATGAGGTTCCCAGAACTTCAAAAGGCAGGCACTGCCTCTCTCCACAGTCCTGACTGCAGGAAAAAAAGGTTTTGGTACTCTTCAACAACAGAATATTATCAATAAAGACGCAACAAGAAACAGTTTATTTGTAAAAAAATCCTTTAAAATTTTACTACATTGTAAGATTAAGGAAAAAATAGTCTTAATGTATGTACATACAATATATAAACAAACACATATCGCACCATCAAAATTACATGCTTTTTAGAACAGAGAATGGGTCATGTTCCCTCATAACAATTTTAAAGTTATCACTGCAAGAAACCTTGCTTCCTTTTTTTTTTTTTTTTCCCCATCAAAGTTTTCAAGTACCAGAAGTAAGTAATGCAGGATCTAAGAGTAGAAAACCTTTGTTATACACAAATTACAACTGACAACTAGACATTATTCTGCAGTATCCAATACTTGTGTTTTTTGAACTTTATATATGAACTTTTACCTGAGGTGAATGGAATTAATGAAGTGTGATAATTGGCAAGTTTAAGAGATTTTCACATTATGATCTGACTGTAACTGAAGTTGATTAGGTATCACATGTTTATATCCATAGTACTGGCACAAGAATGCTGTGCGTGAGTCATCACCAATTTCTTAAAAGTGCAGGAAAAATTAACAGGCAAGTACCACTTGCAATGATAAGCATGCAGACAATTTAAGTAAAACAGAGGTAGCATGTTCTTGTAACTCCAGCAGGGTCATTAAAATCAACGGCACCCTCCCTTCTGCAAAAGGCACTCACTTTTTCAGCTAAAAACAATGCCCTAAAATTTGGTCAGAATGATCACAAATGGTGGATTTATCTCCTTAAAAATATAAAAAAAATGCTAAGCAGGAGACGCAGTGAAAAGAAGAAAAAAACTGTAAGAAATACACATATAAGATAATATGTGCTATTCCTCTCCCCCTACCTTTTATGAGGAGAACAATATAAAACAGTTTCAGCACATAATCCAAAAGTTCGTACTTTTCAGTTGAAATGGCAGTACTAAGCAGCACATTCTGTATCAGGAATAGTTTTAAAACTACTAAAAGTACTCAGTGTTTTTAATAAAGAGCAACAATTCACAGTTAGGAGTAGAAAGTTTATGCACAAAAAAGGTGGTGCTAGAGAAGGATCCTTTGATGTAAAATCTCATAAATTAGTATGCACTGTAACTTTTATACAATATCATTTATCCTTTCTGCAGCTTGAAAGGATGTCCATGCAAAACACTTCCTCTTACCGTGACACTACAGAACTAATCGAGTTATAAGATGTGCCACTGTTGCAACTGGAAGCATAAGCCTCCTGACCATTAGCATCTAAATTAATTTTGAATACAGAAGATGCCTTCAGTAAAAAATCTGCTGCATCTCTGCGACCTAATTCCCTCAGTTTAGACATTAGGATACCTACAGTGCTCTCAGGTGCATTACTCCACTCCTGCAGAAGGGCATGAACTGGGCTTGAAAGAAAACAATTTTGTGTTCCATTATTTGTATTGTACTTTGCAACAAGATCAGGGAGGCCCAGGTTCATGGCCAGAAGGCACCAGTCTTTGCCCATAGGATCAGGTGGATCCAAAAGTCGACTTAGTTTTCTCCTGGTAAGTAGATTCAGATCAGAAATATGAATATCCATTCCTAGACTTCCCTGGGAGTAGACATCATGACACCCGAAACACAGTATACTGCTAAAGCTCTCTTTATATCCCCCCATAGTGTTAGTTAGTGATGTCTCTTTTTGACTCTGTGCACGGAAAAAATCTCTAGGCTGGTAGACCATTACTGGCTCATGATGTTCTCTCAGCTGCTGAGGACTAAGGTAGTATTTCCCAGTCAAAAGACCTGGCAAGGTTGTGGCTATTAAATTATCAATGGTGCTGCACACAGAATCCAGAAGTAAACAGCACTTGATCTTCTCTGTTTCCAGTCCTCTAACTTGAACCTCTATACCCTGACCATGGTTGACTAGCAGCACTAGAAGCTCAGCTCCGCGATTCATAATCTTTGATCCATTTACCCACAAACGTATATCAGCATCTCCCTCTGTGCTTCGTTGATGAATCCATCTGCAGAGATTCACCTGAACCTTATGAAAAATTCCACAAGGAAATGGAGTAAGATGTTCCACAGGAATGATTCTAACACCACCATAAATCAGCACTTCATCCTCTTCATCTGTCCACGACCTGTGGAGATTGTCAGTCTTTATGAGAGCAGGAATATCCACCATGGCTCCACTGCTAAGGTCCCTTGCACAAATATCCATGGCATCCAAAATCTGTATCAGTTCTTCCACATCACTCTCTGTCACCAGACGCTGTATATCTTCTATAGTGTACCGACCTCTATAGTGATGGAGGGCTTTCGGGTTCTCCACTGACAGGATTTTTCCAAGGACATTTGAACAGAGCCAGCGAGGATCCAGAAGCACAACATCTTGGACAGTTTCACTCTGAATAATGTTAATCTGTTTATAAATATGAAAGTTACTGTTTACATCTTGTGTAGTACAAGATGATAGCCCATGTTCTCTCCTTCCTAACATACCAAACCAATCATTTGATTAACACTGCTCATAGGAGAAAAACAAACAGTGCATTTTAATATCTGGCAAATGCTCAGAACAAAAAGCAGATCTTGTGTTTTATTTCCACTAGTAATGAAGCCATTAGAGCCCAACAGCTAGTCATGCCCTGCAAGCTGTTTATACAAAGTCGTTATCCTGTGATTCAATTTCTAATGGACACATACAAATTCATTGAACATGATAGCATACTGATCCTTTCTGGTCATTTTATGTTCTTACAGCTATAGCAATAAACTGTAATACTTCCTGTCTCAAAGAGATTATGCTGAATGAAATAGAAGCCACAAGACAATAATGATAACAAAAAGCATTAATAACGAGTCTCTACTTCCTATGATGTCTTAAGAGGGAGAGAAAAAAACCCAACAACTTCAGACACTTGTTTAAACTCATAAAGCAATATTCTACCAGAACAGTTCTTTGCTATTGAAGAGATGTAGGAATGAGTTAACTTGGCTGCACCAGCTGCCCAGCTGATTAGGACAAAAAAAGACCTTTGGCCTTGAAGCCCATGTTTTGACAGAGAGGGTGGGAAAGCAAAGTAGAAAAGTAATTTGAGGTATGCATGGTGATATGTATGATAGGTGGCTGAAAGCAGCCACAGGCTGTGAGAAAGTGAGCATGTGGAGCCAAAACATGGAGTTGAAAAAAGTTGTGAGAATCCTAGGAAAGCAAAGTAGAAAAGTAATTTGAGGTATGCATGGTGATATGTATGATAGGTGGCTGAAAGCAGCCACAGGCTGTGAGAAAGTGAGCATGTGGAGCCAAAACATGGAGTTGAAAAAAGTTGTGAGAATCCTAACCAGTTGAATGGCAACAGCAGGTGCTGTTTTACAAAGAGCGTAACAAAGGGGACATGGAGCAGGGGCTCACAAGTGTGTGTGACCCCCAAATTAACCTGTATGTGTGTAGTCTCATTTATCCATGCCGACAGACAATTAATGATGATGACAGATAATTAATTTCACTGATAATTAATTACAGTGATAATAAGTGATCCCAATAAAAAGATGCAATTTAGGTAAAAACACTTACTTCTCCTATGCTGTGCAATTGCTGTGCAGTATGCCGTAGGTCATTTTCACTTGCTAGGGGATTAAGATGTTCCTGTACATCATACATAAATTGCTGCAAGGACATCAGCTGGTTGGGTCCATTAATTTTTCTCCATGAAGGCAGTGTGGAGATTATTTTTTCACACAGATGAGTCATAGGTGGACAAGTCTTAAGAGAAGCAGAGAAAACATCAATTTGAGAATAATAGTATTATTGTGTCTGGTTTTTTTTGCTTGTTCTGGTTTTTTTTCCTCTGTTTTGTTCTTTAGGTGTATATTATAGATCTAAAGAGTTGTGCTGTACCTTTACAGCACATCTGGTATTTACTTGCCACAGGCTCTATTTATCTTTTCTTAAAAAAGTGAATTCTAGAAACTTTTTCACTGAAAGAAACAAACTTTCCAAGTATCACCATGAGTTGCCGTCATGCATCTGTAAGTTAATCTTTATTTCTGACATTATCAACACTTATATAAAATTTGTACTCATCAGTACCTGTACAGGACCAATTTATTTCAAAGGTGAGACAACAGGGTACCAGAAAAGAAGTAAAAATGGTATTTTGATGTATTGATTGTCTTAGACTTCACTGACGCCTTCTTCTCAAGCCACAGCATGCACTTCCTATGCAGCAAAGCCTTTTAGATTTCAAGTAACAATGTAACAATGGCTACAATTCAGTTTTGTCAGAGAGGAAAAGTCTATGAAACCAAGAGGCCATTGGGAATTTTGAATAAAACTAAGTATTTTCCTCAACCCACAGAATGAAGTCAGTAATATTTAATTAACTGTGTTTAATTAACTGTAAAAAATACCTATCAAAAGCAGCTGCAGAAAATCTTGTTGGTGTATAGCACAACTAAGAGAGCTTTTGGTAAAGAAATATAAATCCATTTAACAAAGGCTACATAAAAATTTGACTTGGTCACTCTTACTATGGAAGTCTCTGTGGATTCATAGCGCTGGTATCAAACCATGGTTACTTTACCTTTAGTCTTACATACATACATATACATATATAAATGCAAGTAATATTTTTCACTTAAAAAAGGCAGTCAAAAGTTAATACATATTCTGTATACATATCTATATTTGGAATTACCTTTCTAACAGTTGAGGAAACTATTCTACTCTGGTGTTATTTAATGAAAAACTTACTTGCCTGAAACATATTTATAATTTATTTCTCTGTAATATTATGCTGATTTAAAAAAAGATAAAAAAATGAGTTAATGCTGGAATCAAATCACTGCCAATCAAAATAAAAAACTGCAACTTTGAACTGAAAATCTCAAATTTCTTTTCAACAGAGAGCATTTTGGTGACCTGCTTGAAAGAGCTGAAATGTTAAAAATAATGACTGAACCTTTGATGTCAGGAGTTTGTTTATCACCAAATCTGTCAAGTATGCTACTAAAAAATTGGAACAGCACTGGTTTCTGTATGCTTCATAACAGAAGTTTGAAATTTACAGTAAATTATTACACAAGATGTTCACATTTTAGCTCAACCAACACAGATCATTTGACACTACTTACAGAAATTATCTGGCTTCTTATTTCTTGCAAGTTATTTCGGAGAAGCTTCATATCTTTAGACCCAGATGCTCCAGCATCCAAGACAAATAACTTTTCTGAAATTTGCAAATCATTTCCAAATCTAAAAGGCAAAAATTATTATTCACTTAGTCCCAAATCCAGTTTATTTCTTAATACAGTTGTACTTCAATCTTAAATTATACAAGCATTATTTTTCTTTAAGGAATGATGACATTTAAGTAATGATTATGCTGAGATATTTTATAAGCACAGACAGTATAGCTTCTCTCTAATTTTCTTGAAAATAAGCAGAGATCTTGAGAGGGAATTGTTTTCTCTCAGGAGGAAGGCTGAAGATGTGTAAGAAAATTGTTATTGCATTACATGACTCGCGCAGTTATAAGCCAAAACATTTTACTAGGGAAAGGATTACAGGAATTACATCTATTTAAGGTCTTAAGAGTTTGTTGCTTCCTTTCTTCTCAGTTTAAATAGTCTAGTTGTCATTTCTGTTGACACTTCGTTTTGACTTTTCAACCATACAAATCTGTTTTCCTAGCTCTGGACAGATTTGCATTTAAAAGGATTACAACACCAAAGATTATGCACAAGTATTTTCTATCAGTTTATTTTGATAGATTAGGATACTGTCCCACCAGTATTTTACTGGAATTCTTACACCTGTTTCTTGTACAGTCCAGACAAGGGTCTGAGCCCATAGGTATGTATAATTTCTTGCAGCATGTGTTACCCACTTATGTACTCACTGTGAATGTAAGTTATTGTTACTTTAAACAATAGTGTGTTCATGAAGAATTCCCTATTTCCATATACCATTAGCATGTGCTCCAGATATTTGCTGAAGACTGCTAAAAGCTTCTCTAAGTTCTAGGTACCTCTTGGATGACCTTGTCACCTTTGTGATTCCACAATGTTCACCTTGTTGCAAATTGTGTAGGGAGTACCTCCAGGCCTCATTTAAATATTTTTTGCACCTATCCCTAAATCAATTCAGAGCAAAACATGGTTCTGTGGTAAAGTTTCCTCTTTGCATCCAGAATTTTTAGCTCAGAATTGCCTGCCTTTCTCAGACCAGTGCAAAACCTGAATACTAAGATGTTAGCCAGAAAGCTGAAATGGGCCTTTGGATGTACCCCAGGGTTTACAAGGTGACTACCCAGGATGCAATTCATATTGACACCACCTCACTCATTTTAACTAGCTCAGGGCAGCTTACTCACGGTAATATTGGTAAATGTTTCAATTTTAGAACAATATCTATGAATAAAAATGCATGAATATGTTCCTGAACTTTTTCAAAACATAACACTGTAATGCTTAAGCCATATAAAATCCTGTTACATTCCTTTGCATTTTAGTGTTTTTTCTTTCCAAATAACATGTTCAAACACTATATACAAATACAGTCTCCCACTTACCTGTTCCTGATTTCTTTCAACAATGACATGTCTTTGTCATACCAGAACTCTCCCCCAACAGGCCGAGGAAGATTCACTATGTCAGCATGCGTGGCAACCAAAACAACATGCAGGGGACTTTTCAGCTTTCCACCAAATGCTAAAAGAGAAAGAAGAGAACTCCCTCATGTGCCTCTAAAGATGAGTGTCTTACTGAGCCAGAAAAGCAGAAATACATTTTACATTCTTCATATCAGGCATCTTTGCAGTGGATTTACCAGCTCTAAGCACAGCAATTAAAAGTGTAACCACTAGTGCTTTGGCTGTAATCTGCTTATAGTACTGTCTATATAATGTCCAATTTTAATAGCTAGACTATTTGAATAACATCAGATACATTTACATTACATTACCTTATTGTTTTAACAAAAATAGTAATCAATAATACTAATGATACATTTATTAACTACAAACCATGATAGCATGAGGAAAAAATAATTAGAAATAACAGCTTCTTGAAAGGGTTTTGCATTATCTTTGGATGGTCCTTAATACTACAGTTGCAGAGAAAGGGATTGTAAGCAGAACACAAAATGTCTACAGCATTCATATGTTGATATGAATGCTACTTTGCAGTACTTACACAAGCAATGACCTCTCACTTAGGTGAGAGTTAAGTAGGAAAGCCTGGCACAAACCATGAGAAAGAATAAGAAAGACAGACATGGCATGAATGAGTTGACAGTACGGAACACAGAGTTTTTGATTTTTTCCCAAACTGATTTTCCAGAAAAGAGAAGACATCATTAGGCTATTTTTAAAAGAGACAATGCACCCAATCCTTCTGTTCCAGACTGAAAAACTTCATATGGGAGAAATATGCTTACATCACTGCTCAGTTCTCATCAACTAAGAGCTACATAATCTTGATTCACACGTAAAAAATCCAAATTTCTCCAAATCTCTCCATAGTACTTCCAAGTGACTATTTCATAATTATTTTTGGTGTTTTTTTTTTTTGTTAGTTTAAGAACTTGGACAAAGAAATGGAAAATAATTCCAAAAGTTTTAACTTTTCTGCTAACATCAGTTATGAGATATCTCTTCAGAAATTTGTGACAATACAAAGATATATGAGTACCCAAACTGAGCTGATCACTATGAACACAGATTTAAGCAAAGTATCTAAATCATCCTGATAATCAGATCAGCAAGAAGAAAAAAAACAACTGACATTCTGACTCTGTCAAACCAAGAATTAAGTTTCTTTTCTACATTGAGGAACCATGAAAAGCTTTCAGCAACTGAAAATTAATTGTATTTGCAGCTTTGACACTTTGCTGCAAATTTTTGAGCTTTTACTTCCAGAGGCAATTTATTGTTGGTTATATCCAAATCCTCATATTGTTAACCTTAGGACTATCTAAAGCAGAAAATAAAAGAATGCAGATGCCTCAACTGAAAACTGGAAGTTGGCCTTGGCACTTTATCATTATCTCACTGAGATAGGGCATACAAAAACAGGCAGAACACAGAAAGAGAGAGGAAATATTCTTTGAACTATATAAGTATTTAATATGCTTGTCTGGTGAATCCCTAGCAGTTTACAAATATCCATAGTGCTGAGTTATATACGCTGGTAGGAATAAACTTTTGGATTTTAAAAACAAGACTCGGTTAGTCCATGAAATTGTCAAAGTCTGCTGACCACTACTCAGCTAAAACACGTTACAGCTACAAACTAGTTACTTAATAAGACATTTTAAGAAAAAAATTTCAGTTAATTTATTTGCATGCCAAGTGCTGTTCGTTTTGTTAGAAAGTCTGAATATAAAACCAAGTAAAATTACTTAAAACTTGTGCAACATCAGAGAATAGGTGAAGTGAAATTTACAAGAAATACTTCTGTACATCCCAGTGCACGAAAAAGTTATCATATTTGAAGTCCACATACAACTCTATATAAACACATTAAAGTTGTACATACCGAGGGGTAATGCTATTCCACAATACTGTTCTGTCCTGTTCTCACTAACAAGAATAACTAATTTATGCTGAGAACACTGAGGTAGTACAGTACCTCATGACCCTTTTTAACTGGACTAAAAAGTGTGTATAACTCTTCCAGCTTCTTCCAAAGACAAAATTCCCTTTTTCTAAGAAACCTTGTGTAAGGTTTGTTTGAATACATGGAGATGAAGACACATAACAGCACTCAACATGGATGATATGCAAAGTTGCAGAAAAATGCATGAAAATTTATTCTACAGTCATCTAATACTTCATTAACAGGCAGAAAAGCATACCTATTGGTTCCTCAACTGGGACCAACGATTTCAGAAAATTGAGCCAAAAGGTCACTTGGTTTAACTGGATTTCGTAAGGCTCCTCCAGACTAAAAACAACTATGTGAATTGCAGTGCGATCATTTGCAGCAAAATAATCATAACAGCAGAAGTACACAGGATTCCCAGAGAATTCCCAGATGCTGAAATCACCAACTCCTGAAAAACAGACAAACAGATGAAGAGATCACACTTCATCAGTAAGCATGAACATCTTCTAGCCATGGAAAGATAAATAAAAGAGTTAATATGATTTAAAATTTCACAAAGATAAACTAGGCACACGAGAAAGCAAGACTGTACATGCAATCATGAACAAAGGAAACAAGTTTCAGTCAGTTTCAGAGGCTAGAAGTTGGGTTCTCACAGTCTGTTCCTTTCTCACATTCACTTCTCTAGGACATTCAGCTGGATGCCAGATGGAAGCACTTGCTTTATATGCATTCAGTCTTATGCAGTAAATTGGGCTTTGTCTTGCACAACAGCAACAGATGTAATTGCCTTGAAAACTAAAATAACAGGTCCCATTCTTTTCCTGCTCACCTCCAAAAAGCTGAATAATTTTATTAATTTTTTTTCTTGCCATGCCATGGCTGATATTAAAAACAGCTGAAGCACATTCTCAAAGAAGCCACTTTGCTTTACAGAATTGTACTATTAAAAGCATGTTAGTAAATCAGGACTGAAGAATCATCATGTTAAGAATCCCAAAAGCCTTTGTGTCTTTCTGCCATTTCCTTTTGCTTCAGGTGAGAAATGTCTTAGTGTGTTGCACTGGATGGCACTTCCCACACACACCATCTGATTAGGATGAAATTTGTGGCACTTGTACTACCTCTAGTTAAATAAATGCTGATTAAGATGTGCCTCAAACTTCTGGAATGAAGGAAGCCAGAAACTACTAATATGCTGTTACAAACGCATCTATTCAGAGTATGTGTATGCTCTCATTCTATACCACGGCAGCACAGAGAAAGAAAAGAAACCCTTTCTGACAGTCTGTCACAACTCTGTTTCTCTGCAGAACGTGACATGGTTTCAAATTATACTGAAAGATGAAATTAGCCTGGTCAAAGAACAAGCTTTACATGGCAAACTCTTCAGCATCTAGGATAAACGTTTTGTCACTGCATTCGTTAACTGTACATACACTGCATTAACAAGTAGGGTTTTTTCTCCAAAATAAAATCTTGATTAATACTAACTCAGTCTCAAAATTGCAGCTGCTAAGGCATGCAAAACATTTTCCTTATAAAGAAGAGATAACACTGGGAGAGATGTTATCACCTATATAAATAACAATTAGTATGGCTGGTGGAGTGTGAACATTATTTGTGTGGTCAGAGTCAAAAGCCATATATGTACTTATGACAACTTTTCTGACTGCTAACTGACCCTTACTGCTAATTGGCTAAGACTGCAAAGCAGTTAGCTTCCTTGCAAAAAAAGGAAATTAAATAGGAGCTCCACTCACCATGATTGATAAGCTCCAGGGCTCACCAAACATGCTTCAGCCCTGTCCCAGGATGAGAACAGTAAGCCCTTTGTATAGCTGGGAACCACTTAAATGAGAGGACCCTTGGCTCTAATGGGACAAGATTAATTCTGATAAAATCCCCGAAGGACATATAGGTGAAGGAGCCTTCACACTACTAGCCACTTTGCCAATCCGCTCTTGTTATACCAAATCTCCTCCCCCACTTACTCACCTCAAAAACATTTCTAGGTGACACTATAAAGAACTGACAATAGTGATTACTATGTGTATTACAGCTACAGAACTTCAGGCAGATTTACTTTCTCCTTAAACAAATCAAATCCCACCAGTGCTGGATTGTCAAACACTACTATACCAAGCCAGATTTTTTCCCATTTTTATTTTTAAAACCAAACAAAAGTATAAACAAACAAAAACAGAAGTTTAAACTGTCCTATAGCATTAAAGCACCTCAGACTCTACTTACCATGCAAGCAGGCATTTTGGATGTCAATAGCCTTGGTGGACTGGTCATCAGCAGAGAAGTGAGAGTGATGAGCAGGTGACACGAATGTTTCTAATACTCCTTTGGTTAGGCCTGGCTCAAACATCATACTACGGCTTCTCACACTGACATTTTCACAACCAGGATAAAGATTCGTAATACTTACTGAAACTGGGTCAGGAAAAGTAAAATGAGATTACAAACCACGGGAAATTACAACCAGATCACTTCAAAACAAGTATGCAAAACATAAAAGCTGATTTAAAACCCCAAAGTGTTCTTCAGAGAAAGGAAATGACTGTAAAGCTGTGTGCATACACAAATACATCCTTATTCTAAATGATTTAAAGGAAAATACTAGAATAACCCCATACAGCACCTATGTCTATTAGCAGATATATTGCTGAGTCGGAAGGATAGTAAACTGAATTATATGTCTATAAAATGTTTCCATAGTTACGTTGCAAAGATATTCTGGGATATACTGCTGGGTTTTTTTTTTTTAGTCAAGGGCTGCAATTTCATAGCATAGTGTATTATTATTGGTATGGAAATGCTACGTATCGTAGAGTTGATTCCTGTAAGTAATACTAAAAAACATCACTGTGTAATAATTGTTTCTAGGGACATGGGGGAGAAAAGCAAGCCCTTAACCAAAATTACTTTACTAATATGCAATTCTTTTAGTTCATGCTTAATTAAGATTCCCAGAGTGTAAATGAGAAATGAAAGGGCTTTTTAATTTTTTTTGCACCCTCTAGTGGATAAGGCAAAGATTTCTTTCCTCCACTAGATTGCAAATTCTAATATTTGGGTTTTACTATAGAAAGAAATTGCCTGTTAGCATTAAAACTATACTTCATCTCCTATGGTAATATTTAAAATATTTAGGCTCTTGTAAATAAATACACAGTGAATTTACACACTTATTTTTACAGAATTTAAAGAAACACTTAAACAAATGATGCGATCAAGTACAGATCAAATTCTGCTGATTTAAATAGTTTTCTGATTATGTCATGCCACCCATAACATCATTTACAATGTTAGATAATGATTTACATCCAAAAAGAACATGTACTGAAACAAAATTCCAAATGTTAAAAATAACACCATAATATCTTTGTCTGTATAGAGCTGCACAACTTTCTAACTCTACATCTAGTTAAGCTATTTTCAAGTGCATGTTTCAAATTAACAAATACTTCTATATTGATTTGCCAGTGTGACTGGTAGTCTTTCTGATTTTATGATGGTGTGAGCCCACAACATCTCTCCTTTGGTTCTGTTAACAACCAACGTAAAAAAAAAATCTATCTTCAGTCAAAAACTTGCTGCACAGCCCCCGGGAACTAATATTCCTTGAGTGGCTTATCCCCCTTTGTATGACATAGTAAATAAGGTTCAATAAATCAAAAACTTTTCATTGATTAATTTAATCAAGTTCTTTAGTCTGCTGTCACAGATGTGGGCCCATTGTGTTAAGTAAACATCAAATGCAGTAACAATCTCTGTGCAAGGATCTTGTCTTGCTAAGCCACTCAACGAATGCCTTATAGCTCCCTCAGGTGACTAGAGAGAAAGTAAGAGATGAAAGCTACTACTGGCAATGTTCTAACATTATTTAAAAATGACAAATGAAACCCAAACTTGCAAGTATTACCCAAAATTTTTTTTTAAAAAAAAGGCAAATGAAGTAAAACTTTCATAATAAGACAACTACTAAACATCAAATTAAACATGAGCTCCTCAACATGCTTTACTTGTATACATTGCACACTGTTATGGGTCTGGCTTCATTTTATTTTTGATTTTCCCTTTCCCTACAGGTGGCAGGGGGATGGACCCCCACTGCCAGGTGGATGTACCAGGGCATGGACCCCAGCAGCTCCTTGTTGCCCTGCATTGTTCTGAGGGTGGCTGTTCCATGCAGTGTTGCCATGAAGACAGAGCCACAGGAGGGGCAGTGGCATGGTGGGGGCCAGGGGGAGTGGCAAGGGCCAGGGCCAGGGCCTGGCTGGGGTGTAGCCAGGAGGGAGGCAGTGCCTGTAGCTGGGGGCTCTGTTGCTGCCTGCTATGCCCCTGAGCCGCATTGAGTGCCCCATGGAGTCTGGCCTGGAGTGGTGGCTGCTGACCCTGGGGAGAGACATGGCTGGGGCTCAGCAGGGTGGGCTTGGGCCAGCAGGCAATGGTGGCAGTGCAGCCGTGACAGATTCTCGGAGTTTCTAGCCGCACAGAGGCATCTTGGCAACTTGGCACTGCGTGGTGTGGACATGTGTGGCTGGAGCTCCTGGCACACCCCTGATACATTGGTTTATGTGAGCCCAGTTCAAACCCCTGGGAGGGAGACTACACCACAGAGGTTTTTCTTCTCATCCTTTTTGTTCAACTGGAGCATTGTTCAACCCCGCAGCTCTGCCTGGGTGTCGTGGGGTGAAAACAAAAGTAAAACCGGTCTTTTTTCCTACCGCGTGGGAGACCGTGTTGGGGGGCTGGCAGCGGCAGCTGGGCAGCCTCCCTGGAGGAGGAGGGCCTGCGCTGGGGAGGGATGTGCGGCCACCCCCGCCACCTCCGCCGGAGATGAAGGAGGCGGCGGCAGTGCTCAGCGCGTGCGTCCCTCGGAGCGGCATCAGCCAGGGGTCGGCAGGGCGAGTGGGGCGAGCGTGGCGGCGTGCACTGCCAGGAACCGCCACTGGAAGCGCAGCCCCAGCCCCGGGCCGGGATCAGCCATGGCTCCGCTCCGAGCCCCAGGCACGGCCCACACAGCCCTGGTACCGAGCCCCCGGCACAGCCCCACACGGCCCTGGCCTTGCCCTGGAGAGGAGCTGCCGACGGGCAGGAGCGGGAGCCGCTGGGGCAGGGGCTCGAACCTGCGACCCCCCAGGTACAGCCTGGCGGAGTCTGGTGCCAACTGCTGAGCGGCGGCCAGCCCGGGAGCATGCTGGTGGCGGCCACCATTAGCAGAAATGCCCTCCAGGTGCATGTGTCATTTCCGGACGGCCACAGTTTTTCCCATGAGCGACTGCGCGCACGGGGCGGGCCCCGGGGTGCCGACCAATCGCAGGAAAGGCCGGCCCCTGGGGGTCATCTACGCATGCGCAGATCAGGACCCCCTATAAAAAGGGGAGAGTGAGCGCCATCTTCCTCTTTTCGGCTCCCGAGGTCCCTGGGTTAACATCGCTCCTTGCTGTCGTGCCGAGACCTGCGTCCATGT